>NTPY01001038.1:249125-266287 GCA_002922825.1 Brachionus calyciflorus
ATTGATAAATCATTTTCATTATCGTTTAAACTACTAACTTTTGTATCATCAGCGAATAATTTAATAACATTTTTGATCTTATCTGTTAAATCATTTATAAAAATAACAAAAAGGGTCGGCCCCAATACCGAGCCTTGTGGAACACCACTAATTACCTCTTTCCATGAAGAACAAGTTTTGCCAAGTACCACTTTTTTTTTTTAATTAATATTTGATTAATTAAATTATTTTTACGAATCAGCCTAGTTTCGACAAATTAAATTTGACTAAAATATTAATTCGACAAATAAAATTTGGACCATATTATATTTGAAAAAGGTGCTACAACTCGACAACTCATTTTTAGACAAAAAAGTTTTATTATTAACCAAAAAACAATAAAAAACTATAACAATTATTGAAATTAAATTTGACAAATTATACCACAAAATGGGATACAAATCTACCAGAATTAGATTTGTATCCCATTTTGTATTCATAAAAATCATCATCTATTAAAATAAAACTTGAAGATCCATCTTTTTTTGTGCGTGATGATTTAATCAAATTTATGTCTAAGCTTAAATTCCTCAAACTGTTAAATAACTCATCATTTTTCCACTTCAATAAAACACAAAAAAAATTTTGTTGAAACTTGTCGAATTTATATTGTTCAAAAAATGATTCGTCAAGTTTTATTTTATTGGTCGAAATTATACTGTATGAAATTTTATTTGTCGAATTTAACTTGTCAAGATTATAATATCCTATTTTTACCAGTAGTGAAAATTACTTTGCATTTCTTGGGGTTAAGGCGCATTTTGTTGTCTATTTACACCAGCGGTTTACGTTATTAGCTAAGGAGTCCAATTTTCTAAAAGACAGTTTAAAATACCATCCATGAATCTACAAAAAGCATTTGCAATGCAACTAATAAAACTTATTAAACTTTAATCAAAAAAAAATTAAAAATAAATTTTCATTTGTCATTTAATAAAGTGTTTTTAAAATTGAAAATAAGTAAGTCTTATTCTATTTTGATTTTATGAAAAAATTCAAAAATAATTTTTTAAATGTTTGATTTAAACTAAAAAATAGGAAAATATTATAACAATTCGATAATAAATTAAATATCTCGCCAGCTTCTTGTAAATTTGAACACATTCTACCATATCTAAAGCATAAATTCTCATTGTTAAAATTAGACTTTAATCTAATATAAAATAAATAAGAATATATTGCTAAATGTAAAGTCCTAAAAACGAATAAAATGCTTGTATTGAAAAAAATAATCGTTTTAACTTTAAAATTTAAATTCTCGAATTCAGTCAATTTAGTTGTAATTAATTTTTTCAGTCGAATTTGTTTACTCAATGACTTGTAAATTTTAAAATCAAAACAAGTTAGAATTAAATATAGAACAATGTCATTTATAATAAAGTTAATCAAGTATAAAAAATAAAATATAATTGTATCTGAGCCATTGTATTGAATTTTTCTACCAAATCTAATAAATATTATAAATTTATTTCGATCTGGAAATTCATTACTAAAACTAAAATCTGAGACAAATTCATTTTCATTGACTATAATCACAAATAATTTATCCAAATTAACCAAAATCGAGAAACCTAAAGTAGTTAATATCAATAAAAGATTAATTTTTGAATTTTTAAAATATTTTATATTTGATAAAAGATTAAGGCGAGCTATTGATATAGAAATTAGAGTAAAACTTGACCAAAATTTTAGAATACTCCCCAAATATTCCACAAAATAAATCATATAATATTGTGAAATTTTACTTCTATAAACCAAGGAACAAAATATTCCATTTATTTCAACACAACGATTTATAATATGAAAACAATTTATCAAAAAATAGACAAAATTAATCAAAGAATTGACAATCATTAATTTATATAGTCCTGTACAGGTCTCTCTTTTGAAACTTTTATCCCAGTATCCGCTTATTAAAACAATTATACAAATCAAATTACTTAAAATACCAAATAAAATAATTATTTGAGATAGAATAATGTCATAGAATTCAATATTTAGTGATAAATAAATTAAATTATAATCTGGTGACATCTTAAGAATCGATTTTGAATCACATAATTTAACTTTATCGAGACATTCACTCAAAAATGAATGGTTTAAACATTTTTTATTTTGAAATTTTGTATAGGCAAGTTGTGAATAATAGTTTCTAAAATTATGTGATGAATTTTTAAGGTTTAAATAAGTTGAAAATAGAATAGCAAATGAACACGTGCATTCAAAATTGAAATAATTTAATGATGGAACAATTAGATAAGCTCGATTTGATGGTATATGCTTAAAATAGCAAAGATTTTCATCGCTTAAACTCATAGGTTTATAAGTATCTATTAGTATTTCAAAAAATTTATCCGAAGTAAGTGGTGTTTGAATTAGATCGAATGTATTTAACCAATAACCACCATCCTTAAATAGACTGAGATAATCCTCGGTTACAAAGCTTATAATTTTAGGTTTCATTTTTTCGAACAGATTATTATCTATATTATTAAAAAGGCCTTTTATTCGAATGACATTATTGTTATTTAACATATTATATTCTATAAAATCCTTGCTTATATTCGCTTTAAAAATATTATAACCACAATCTTTTATGTCATACCAATCGCTTGTATTTTTTAAAATTTCGAATCCAAGTATGTTCTTTTTGATAAATGTATTGCTAATACCAGCATAAAAATTTAATGTTTTTATTTTCAAAAAACTGAAAATAAGTGGACATGTTTTTTTGAAATAGATCGTTGATCCAAATAGAATATTTAAATTATTTGAGAACGAATCAAACTTTAAATTTAATTTCTGTTCACATGATTCTTTACCATTTTGTAAAGTCTTGAATTTTGAATTGTGAAATTCAGTTTGAATTTTCAAGTGAAAATCTCGAAAAAAATTTGTATTTAAATCAAAGCTTTCCAAGTTTATGACACGAATCATCCCCACAAACTTAAGATTAGTCTTAATTGCATCTATATTCAAATGTTTATCAAATGATAAAGATTTATATGGACTTATATTAATTGTCTTAGGAATAAATTTAATTGTGTCGAGACAACTAAAATCTATTTCGGAAAAATTTCGGAAATTTTTCAAATTCAAAATTTGGTCTCTATTCGATATATTTTTATTTAAATTCTTGTTGTACATTTCGATAAAAGGCTTGAAAAGACTGCATTTCTCATTTGATATAAAATTAATAAGATAAATTTGGTAGAAAAAGTAAATTTTTAAAAACATTCCTTTTATATAGTAAATTTTTTGACGTTAAAATATGCTTGTGTTTTCGATAACTTACTACAGCTTTGTACCATAGAGCTTATTATAAGTTCCAATGATCATGAGGATTTAGAGGACAAATTACCCTTATAATTTTAGTAACTTGATTTAATACAAATGATCAAATTTGAAAAAATTCTTACCGTATTTTCTCAAATACAAGCGCAAGGCTTTTTTTGAATTTTTAAATAGTTTGAAATTTTTAACAAAAAATTATAAAATTAGGAAAAAATCGACTATGATTATCTCATCAAATGAAACATTCAGATGCATTAAAAATTTAGGCCTATCTAATTTATTTTTAATACCTAGATTTGAAAGGCTTAAAATCAATAATTGTCAAATGTAAAAATTTAGATAAAACAAAGGGCGATATAGTGATTGAAATTTCGTTTTTTTTTTTAAATTAATTGGTATATCTTGATAAATTTTGAAAATAAATCATTTAAATTAATCTAAAATTCCTATCAATTAAAATTGTAATGGTATCTTTCATAACAATAAAATGTCACAGCATTTGTCTAGTAATAAAAATAACTAGAAAAATTTAAAAAATTTTTTTATTTCAAATCAAACAAACAAGTGTCACGATGTTTATATTTTAATGCGTGTGACGAAAACAACTGAAAAATGATTTTTATCAAAGGAATAGGTTTTATTGATTTGGAATAAATTTTTTTTATCTTTAAATAAAAACAATTGTCAAAGAGAAAATAATTTTTATTCAAAGCGTTTGAATTATACAGTATGCCTAGAAAATTTAGAACAACCTAAAAAAATTATTAAAAAATTTTTAAGAAATGAATAATTGAAATAAAAAGCGATTGTTTTGGACTACAAACTATATTATCTTAAAGATTATCTATTTAGCTTTCTTTTAATAACAAGATTGTCCAAAAAAAAAAATTTCTTAACACTTCAGAACTCTTTTAAAATACATTAAAATAATTAAATACAAAAAAAATTAGTCTACAAAGTTTAGAACATTCATTTTTTTCCAAAAATTTTACCACACCTTAACAATCCTTGTCAATTTTTTTTGTCATACATAGTTTGTAACGTCTTATTTATTGTTTAATTGCACTCTGTATACATAAATTTTTAGGCAAAATAAAGTTTTATTACTATTACTATTTACAATTTAAATTAAAATTACTATGCAAAAATTTTTTAAATTTCAAAATTTTTTTTTTCAAATTATATCATAGCATTAAATTTTTTTTGTGCATTTGCAAAAAATAAAATTGAAAATAGTAAATTGTAATAGTAATAAAACTTTATTTTGCCAATTTTTATTTTTGATTATTGAAACCGTTGGTTTTACTGAGCTGTACCAAATTGTTGATTTTCAATAAAATTGGGCAAAAAAAAAGTAACTGAGGCTCAAGGGTTGCATAAAATTTGGCTATTGAAAGATAAGAAAAAATCTCATAAAGAAATAGCTGAATTAGTCGGAGTATTGGGTAAATGTGTGTTTCAGACTTAGTGTAATTATAAAATGACCTACATGACCAAAGAATTACCAAGGTTATACTTTTAAAATTAAATTTCGATTTAAAGTTTATCCGGAAAACTTAATCCGGAACAACATTTTTTGGGTCCCAAAGATTCCGGATTAAAGAGAGTTGACTGTATTAAAAAAAAGTTTTAGTTTTCTAAAAAATTTGAGGAAAAGATACGATAGAATAAGTTACTGTAATTTGTAAAATAAATTAGAAAAAAAATAAAAAAAGGTTTTTTCTAATGAAATTTGGTTACTCTCAGTGAATTCCAGACAAAAATATTTCTACAAAATTTACCCAAATCTTCAAGAAAATTAGAGAAATAAATAAATTTTAAAAAGTTAATGAAAAATTCGGATTCCTCAAGTTCGATTTCCACCGAGATTTAAGGAAAATTTGAAAAAATTTGATTCTTATGGGCCATGTTTTAAGAATTAAAAAATTTCGATTGTAGTTCGGTATTATTGTGTTAAAAAAAATATCATGGAATTTACTAGGGTACCGTAATTATTTTTTACTTTAATTCAAATCCTTTAATTCAAAGCAATTAAAAAAAAGAAAGAAAGAGGGTTTAAGTCTTTATTTTAAGAATAAAATTTGCCAGTAAGTATAATTTTTGAAAATAAACAAGACAACTACAGTACAATTCTGAATTAAGTTAACACCCGACTTAAATCAAAGTGGCTTAAACGGTTCAGAAGCGAAGTTTTGAAGCGGCTTAAGCCGATGTTTCGGAAACACTTGTTTAAGCTTCAAAACTTGGTTTCGACGCGGTTTAAGAGCGGCTTGAGTCCGGCTTCGAAACTTGTTAACTTAGTTCTGAATTGTACTTTAGATTTGAGAAATTTGATTTGAATTAGCTTTAAAGTTTACCAAAGTGTTCAGAAAAAATTTTTAAAAAATAAGTAAAAAACTTAAGTTTCATTATCTAAGAAAATTATTAGATTTTTCTTCTAGTAAATATACTAAATAATGAATTTTTAAAATTTACTTTTATATTTAAATATGCGCAAAAAAATGAAGAATATGTATTTAGCTAGATTAATTTAGAAAAATTAATTTGATCTAAATTAAAAATTTATTTTTAAAAATCTAATAGAAAACTTTAAAAAAAAATTGCTTTCAAATTTGTACTTCACTTTGATTCGAGTTAATCGTATGTGTATTATTTACCTCGCGTATTCTTTTCTCCTCTTTATAATCTGCTTTTCTATCACCTCTTGCTTGCTTACAAACTTTATAATATAAAATAGCTAAAACAATTATTATTAAAAATGCAACCACACATAAAATAATTGCTATTATTAATGCAGCTTTACTATACCGACAATCTTTAACTCTATCATAAACATTTTGAAAATATGACGATGTAAAAAAATCTGATGTTTGTGTTAGAGTAAGCGGTGTAAATGTATTTGTCAAATATGAAACTGTTCCAGTACTAGGTCTTAAAGTTGTAAAACTCTCTTCTGGATCTTCATTACCAGGACAATATTTCATAAACAAATCATTAAATTGACATTTATCCCAATTCGATTCTCTAAAACAATGATATGGTGCTATATTCTGATTTAAATTATAAATATCCTGATATTTAGAAAAGTATTTATACAACCAATAGATTGTGCATGTACATGGCAAATCGGGCTTACTAAATAACAAAAAAGGAAATACTAATTTATTATGCGGAAAATTTTTGAATAAGCACACATCTTTTTCTTGGACAAAATTCCAATCATCATTAACCCATACTATAAATTGAAATATATTATTGCTTATTGATGAATTCAAACGAATGTAGTCAATATCGTAGAATTTTTCTCTATAATTCATATTCTTCATCCATCGTCTATTATATGTTAACAATGTTTTCAATGGGACATTGTTTAATTCTAATTTTTTAAGACTAGGTAAATTTTTAAATGTGTCTTCTTGAATATAAGCCAGCCTCTTAGCTGATATTATGTTTAGTCTTTCTAAGTACACGAATAAATTAGGATTTAAAATATTTTCTGTGTCTATATATTGAGGGTGTGTATTTTCGGGAGAAAAAGACAATTCTAATTGTGAAATAAAAGAATTTAGAAAACCTTGAGTATCAAATATAATTGGATCTTGTTTTATTTTAGAAAAACCAAAAGCTCCTATTGGATCAGTGATGATAATATTTTTAATTATCGAATTCCTAAACAAAACAGGACATGTTGGTTTTTCGAAAAAAACATTACATAAAATAAATTCAGTTAATTCCAAATTTGAAAAAATAAAGTCTAAATTTTTAGAGTTCTGATTTATTTCACAATCTTGAAGTATAAGATTTTCTTCATTATTTGGATTTAAAGAATTAACAAAGCGAAAATTCGAATTGTAAAAAGCCAAATCGAATCTTTCGTGTTGTATTACACGAAACGGATTATAGAATGGATTTATTGAGCGTATATTCGAGAATGACAATTTACCATTCAGTTTTAAACCATTGAGATTTAAATTCTCGTTTAAATCGATAAAACTCAACGGGATAATATCAACTTTGTGAAAGACTCTACCGTTTGTTCGACGAAAATCCAATTGAGGAAATTGTGTAAAATTGGCACAATAGAGAGTAACAGCGTTAAGACAATAACAACATGGCGATAAACACTCCGGTCCAGTTATTTGTGCTCCAATAGAACCAACTAATAAAACAATTAGACTCAAAATTTTTATCATTTTTTTATTTTAAAAAATAATTTTTTAAAAAAAAATTTTTTTATTTTTTTTTAATTCGGATTTATATTTAAATATTTAAAAATAAGATTTAATTTTTTTTTAATTTTTAATAATATGAATTAATCTCTTTATATTTTAGTTCTTAATTTAAAATTCAAGATAGAATATTGAAAACAATAAAATATAAAAAAAGAAAGAAAAGAGAGTAGAAGACATTTTGAACAATGAATTCCTCGAGGTTTTTTGCCATTTTCTCCAAGAACAAAAATTATTACTATTATTTACTACTTTTTTTTTCTATTAATTCTTCTTTTTTAATTTTTATCTTTGTTTAATTTTGAAACCAGATATAAATGACTTATAAATTAGGCTCTAAAGTTGTCTCTGTTTGGCAGTGGTATTTTAAAGGAAGTTTAGAATTTAATACTTTTATTTCTATAAGCGAGCAGAATTAAAAGCTTTAATTTCTTTTTTTTTTAATTTTGGATTAAATTTTCAATTTTTTTTTTTAAATTTTATTAATTTTTTATTATTTGCTATTTGGATCAAAATTTTTTTGTGTTTTTTAAATATGACATAATATTTTATTTTGCAATGGTCAAATAATTTAACAAGCTTATATAATTCTATCTTTTACTAATGACACACTTTGATTTTTTCTAAGATATAAAGCAAGAAGAAAATTATTTGACACACAATAAAATTTAATTTGAATTAGATTGAATGAATTTATGTCATCAAAAGCATAAAAAAAAATGATGAAAATAATAAATTTTTTCGAAGATTTCAGTTGAAAACATTGAACTAAATGAATGAAAACAACAACTTTTTTTTTTTTTTTTTAAAACTGTCACCCAGTATATTGAAGTTTTTTCTTGTGACAAATAGATAGGCCTTTTTTTTAAAGTTGTTGTTTTTATTTCTTATAAATGTTTCATTCATTATACCCAGTCAATTTTAATTGTCTGTGGCATGCATGTACGAGTTCCTATTACAGACATTTTGCATGTTAACAAATTTAGACTCGGACATCGACAATTTTCGCCTAACCCACGATTCGACAATCAAATTTTACCTAGCATTTTACCATAATCGAAAGATCCTCTGCAAAAATTTAATCGATTTTTTAACAAAAATAATACATTAACATGCTTAAACATGCATATTACATGTTGATTTGTCTGTGACATTCACTTTACAGTATTAATTTGAAAATCCTTAAATTTTTGATATGATTCTATCATAATTGAGTCAGAGTCTAAAAATTCATAAGATTTTTCGGTAGAAAAAATCCTATAATATTCCAAAAATCTAATTAAATATTAAAATTACAGCAAAAATTAGGGGTGCACTATAGAACCTCCCCTAACGCCAAACCAAGATAAAATATAAATCAGCTTGTAGATCTCGACGAGCTGATCACGAATAAAATTAACGGACTTTGAGTGGGGGAAAGTATTCTAAAAAAAAATTCTCAAATTAATTTTTAAAAACTTACCCTCTCCTAACCCTACCCTAAATCCCTAAAAAATTTTGGTTTTAGATTTTATTAAATCAATTCTTACCATAAAATTAGCCTTAATTAGCTATATGACTCGGCTATGCCTCGTCACTTAGCAAATTGTGGCTAATTTTATGGTTAGAATTCTTTAATTTGATCTTTTGTAAAAAAGTTTATTTTTTTCCTGTTTTAGACTTTCCAGATAAAAAATTAAATAAAAAAAAAAATTTTTTATTCATTTTTTTCAAAAAATTGCAATTTTTTTATTTTTTTTTACCCATTTTACATGCATTAGATAGGCATTTTTTTAACTTTAAGCCGTGATAACTTTCGAAGGAAGCGTGCCTGCAACATAAAATATATTTATTCGTGATCAGCTCGTCGAGATCTACAAGCTGATTTATATTTTATCTTGGTTTGGCGTTAGGGTAGGTTCTATAGTGTATCCAAAATTCGATAAAATTTTAAGAGATTTTTTCTCAAAAAGTAGCTCCCTAACTATGTTAATTTAATTATGAGGAATTCAACACAAAAAGAATTTTGCATCTATCTTGCTTCCTTGAACAGCCTTAGTTCTTTAAAGTCATTAAGACAGTAATTTTTAAAAAATTGACTATTTTACTATTGTAAATATTCAACATATATCTAAAGATTAAAAGTCAAAGTCAGACTTTCCAAAAATTATTAATTAATAAAGTAAGAGTCAACTTTTGACTTTACAATTTTTAAATGTTCTAATGTCAAAATTACTTAGTTAATAAAGTCAAATAACTAAGTAATTTTGTTTATTAATTAAACGATAATCTATTAATTTAAATAATCTTTAAACCAGCTGGCTTGATCTTTCTATTTTTTGAATTTATGCCTAAAATTTTTGATAATCTTATAGCTCAAATTAATTTCAAATTGAAATATTTTATTTCCATGAAAATTTTTTTTTTAAATAAGAAACCAATATGAACAAAATAAAAAGAAGAAAAATTGTCTAATATAAAAAAAAAAAACTGAATTAATAAAATCATAAAAAAATTAGAAATTAGAAAAATAAATATTTTGAAAAAAATGGGTCCTAAATCAATCCTTAAAAAAAGTAATTATGAGCAAGTAGAAATTGATAGAACCCAAAGCAATGCTGAATCTCAACCAAGTCAAGAAGAACAACCACAAAGGCCTAGGAATCTTCCAACAGCCAGAGCACCAAGACTATTTTCAATTTCGGCGACACCTATTCTTTTTGTTCGCAAAAATAAAAGAGAGTCCGATGCGCCGATGCCTGACAACAATAATAAAATATCAAGATTGGTCACAGAGCAAACAGAGACAATTGATTCACCATCAGTTAGTATTCCCAAAAAATCAGAAACAACACCACCGTCAGGTGAAAAAAAATCTGAAACTACACCACCGAAAAAAAAAAGTCCAGGATCTACTAATTTGGAAGTTGCCGATGAACCTTTTGATGCCGAGTATACAAATCCGATAAGCACTCCACCACGTAAATCAGACGATAAAAGTGATGAGCCAATTTTTGAACCACCAGAGGAAGCCATGTCTCTCATAGAGTGTGATAATAAATTAACAAAAGAGCACGTTATACCTAAAGGTGCTATGAGATTTGATTACGATGAAACAAAAGAGTTAAATGATTATACACCAGCTGTATTTCCAACTGAAAATCTTCCTTTTCATCAAAAGAGAAAAGTTATTAAAGATAATATGAAATTTTTAGTTGAAGAAGATGACAAATATTACAAGCAAGTTATGAGAATATTTGAGTTTAGAATGACCAAATTGAATATTGTTGAATTTTTGTATTTACATAGAAAGAAAATTGCCGAGGAAATCAAGCAATTAGCTGAATCTATTGGAGTTGAAATTGTTTGAGATAAATAAAATCTCACTTTTAAATTTTTGTTTTTAATTAATAAAAATATTAAAATTTAAAAGTTAATTTCTTTTTATAAGAACAAGAAACATTATAAATTTCTCATGATTTTATGGAAAACATGAGTTTTTTAATATATTTTTTTAAATCAATTTTTTTTAAGTTTAAAAAAGTGTAACATTTGCTATTTTCTAGGCTTCTTTTTAACATACTTTTATGGCTTAAATCAATGCTAAAACACAGGGAACCAAGCAATTTTTGTCAAATTTGGATTGCTAAAAAAGATTATTCATACACAACACCCAGTCAACTCTATTTCTAATGTAAAATTAAAGAATTTTGACTAAACATTGGTGCCACATAACATTACTAATGTTTACCTAATGTAGACTTAACGTAAGGGGGATTTTAGTGTAAGTTTATTGATTAACATTAAAGTAACACCATTCTAACTCTTCATTAAAGAATTTAAAAAAATTAGTATAAATAAGATTGAAATTTTAGTTTATTTTTCAGATCTTTTAATCGAAAAAAGAAAATTTGTGCTCTTTTCTTCGACATAGCATCCGCATTTGACAAAATATGGCATAATGGTCGAATTTAAAAAATGATAAAAAATGGAATTCCTGAATATTTGATATCATGGTGTAAAAATTTCCTTGAAAATCATAAGTTTTTTATTAAAATAATCGAAACTTTGTCAAAAGAGTTTGAAATCAATGCGGCCGTTTCACATGGCTCTTTTTAAGTCCACTTCTTTTCTCAATTTTTATATATGATATCAAAATTTATAGTAAAAAAATACATATTATTCTGGGCGAATTATTTTTCAAACACCTTTCTGATTGAACACCAAAATTACTTCTAAAAATTTTAATTTTTCTGAATTTTCCTAACGAATATTATTCTAGATTTCTTTATTCGAAATTGAAAAATTTTGTTTTTTCAATAAGATATCAGAGATTAATTTTAGTTTGAAATTGGTGAAACAAAAAATACTAAAAACTTGCAGATTTTAAAAATATTTGGTTAAATTCATGTAGAAAATAAATAAATCTTAAAGATTTTTTATAATTAATTTTTACGTCGAAAATTTTGTCCTCGATTCCGTTTGTTAGTTTTACGAGTTAGAAAGCACCAGAGTCTTATTATAGAAAAAGAAAATTCAAAAATGTTTTTTAAAAATCAAAAAATATTTTAAGAAAAAAATTTTTTGCTGTTATATATTTTTTAAGAAATTTTATTAATATTCAGAAATTTTTCTACACGTAAGAAATTCTAATCAACAAGTTAGTTTTAATTTGTACTGTATTTTATTTTTAAACGTAGCCGTTCACTATAGTCAAATATTCACCGGTTACAGTTACGGTCAAAAGTTGTTGAAAATTAAATTAGAATAGTAAATAAAATTTTACTTATTTCTTATAATAAGGCATCAATCAGTAGAGTTGTTCTGTACGACACCACCATTAGTTTTTAGTTATTGTTAATTGAAAAAGCATCTTTCATTAAATAAATGAAATTCAATTTTTTTTGAAAAAATTCCAAATTTTTCTATTTTTATGAACTGAAATCCTTAAATTTTTGAAATAAAAGTTTTTGAAAACGAATAAAATATTCGAAAAATTTTTTAAAAATATAACCTTGTACTACATAGTTTACTTCATTTGCCTTTTTATTTTGTATAGATTTAACATTAAAAGATGAAACAAAAGGCGAGAATATTCTAGATTTTTTATTTTTTCTTTAAAAAAAAATTAGGAATAGTCTAATTAGGCTTATAATTCAATCAACCAAAAACATGATTACTTAAAGTCCGACACAAATATCTTATTCCATTGTATTTTGAAAATGAACAAATTAAGTGCTTGGTTTGCATTCGGTTTAAAAAATTCCGATTCATCATTTATGGTTCGTGTTGATTTGAACAAATGTATTGATTATGATGATTTAAGAAATCAAGTAATGAGAAAAACTAAGAATTATAATCTTTATAAATATGCACTAGTAAAAGATGGTAATATTAAAAATTCAAATGACTTAGTAGATCATTTTTGGCTTAATAACACTCATGAAAATCCTATTGAAATTATTCAATTGGATAAAATGAGACTTGAAATCCTCAAAAATGAAGCTCATGATTTTCCAACTAAAGATGAATCATTTTTATGGTGTTCTTTAGATGGATTTATACCAACTAAAATAAACAAAAATAATTGTTTGACTTTAGAAGACATTCAAAACGAGCTGTTTTTTAAATTTAATAAACTGAATAGACCATATGGAAAATGTTACATTAATGGAAAAAGAGTTAAACTAAATACTAAGATAGATTTAATCAAGAATAATTCTTATACAAATCCCGTTTTATTTAAGCGTAAATTAAATAGTTTAATCAGTTGTATTATTTGATGTGTTTAAAAAAAAATGAAAATGATTTTAGAATTAGTCTTTGTTAAAAATAATCAAATTTATTAATAATTAATAAACAAATATATAAAATTTCTTTTTTTTATAACATGGGATGACTGGAAAAAATCTTCGCCATGTTAAAAGATTTGTATACGAAGTCGATCACTTTCTCTCTGAATAAAATCAATCAATTAAAGGAACAAAACTTCATATTTGTCTTTCGGAATATTTTTTTGTTGAATTTTAATTAACCGCGTTTTAAAAAATAATTAGAAAAAAATAATTTCTAATTAAATAAATCAAAAAATTGGGAGGGATTCTAATCTAAATTTATCAAGAATTCAACTTTTGACCATAATCTTGATCCATGTTAATATTCAATCAGAAATATATAAACCATGATTATGGCTATGGTTATAAGTAGGGTCCACCACAAAATGCGAAATTAAGGACCTGAAAGACGGTATGAGCGATTATATGCAATAAATAAATAAAAGCATGCTTTTAGAAAAATGGACATAAAAGAGGTACAAAGCTTATTTTTAGAAAAAAAATATTTAATGGTCTTTTACCCAGTCGATTTTATTTGTCTGCAACATACATGAATCATGTAATTATCATGTATGTGACAGATAAATTTGTCTGAAATATGCATGTAATATGTTATTCAAAAAAAAATTAAAAAAAATACGCATTTGACCTTTGAAAAAAAAAACTCCTCCCTAATTTAAACAAAAAATTTAATATATATTTTCAAACTTTTTCATAATTTTCAATTTATTTTAAATTAAAAAAGAATTGAAATTTAATTATTTTTTTTTCATAAAAAAAATTTTAAAGTAATAAAACTTAAGTTATTGATACCGGAAAAATAGGTAAGTTTATAGTTTATCATGGTATATAAGTAATTGTTTCTGTAGTAAGTTTCCTAACAAAAATTTGACTTTTCTTGGTAAACTTTGGGAGCCTTGGCAAACTTTAGTCGTAATTGGTCTTTCTTGGCAAACTTTGGTAGTATTTGGTCTTTCTTGGCAAACTTTGGTATTCTTTGCTTTTCTTGGAAAACTTTGGTGCTATTTGCTCTTTCTTGGCAAACTTTAGTGGTATTTGCTCTTTCTTGGCAAACTTTGGTAGTTTTTGCTTTTTCTTGGATAACTTTGGTGTTTTTGGCCTTTTTTTGGCAAACTTTAATAGTATTTGGCTTTTCTTGGCAAACTTTGGTAGTATTTGGTCTTTCTTGGCAAAATTTGGTATTCTTGGCTTTTCTTGGCAAACTTTAGTGGTAATTGGTCTTTCTTGAAAACTTTGGTTGTATTTGTTCTTTCTTGGATAACTTTAGTAGTATTTGGTCTTTCTTGGCAAAATTTGGTATTCTTTGCTTTTCTTGGAAAACTTTGGTGCTATTTGCTCTTTCTTGGCAAACTTTGTTGCTATTTGCTCTTTCTTGGCAAACTTTAGTGGTAAATAGTCTTTCTTGGCAAAATTTGGTTGTATTTGGTCTTTCTTGGCAAAATTTGGTTGTATTTGGTCTTTCTTGGCAAAATTTGGTTGTATTTGGTCTTTCTTGGCAAACTTTGGTGGTATTTTCTCTTTCTTGAAAACTTTGGTGGTATTTGTTCTTTCTTGGCAAACTTTAGTAGTATTTGGTCTTTCTTGGCAAAATTTGGTATTCTTGGCTTTTCTTGGAAAACTTTGGTGCTATTTTCTCTTTCTTGGCAAACTTTGTTGCTATTTGCTCTTTCTTGGCAAACTTTAGTGGTAAATAGTCTTTCTTGGCAAAATTTGGTTGATTTGGTCTTTCTTGGCAAAATTTGGTTGTATTTGGTCTTTCTTGGCAAAATTTGGTTGTATTTGGTCTTTCTTGGCAAACTTTGGTGGTATTTTCTCTTTCTTGAAAACTTTGGTGGTATTTGGTCTTTCTTGGCAAACTTTAGTGGTAATTGGTCTTTCTTGGCAAACTTTGGTAGTATTTGGTCTTTCTTGGCAAACTTTGGTAGTTTTTGCTTTTTCTTGGATAACTTTGGTGTTTTTGGCCTTTTTTGGCAAACTTTAAACATTTATGTAACATCTATGCAACATTTATTTTTTGCATGTCTGTCACATGTATGTTAGATAACAAACTTACATACATGTTACATATCTGTAATAGAGACTTTTTCATGCATGTCACAGACGGCTTTTCCAGGCTATTACATGCATGTCGCAGACAAAAAAAATCGACTGGGTAACTTTTAAAAAATAAATTCTAACTTTTCACCTCATATTTGCGTCGTTTTTAAGAAAACATACCATAATTAAAAAATGCAAAATTATAATTTTACATGAGAAAAAATTTTAGAGATAATTCTCTAAAAAATAAATAGCTGAAGGAATATCGTGTAAATCTTTTTGTGTGGTTTTAAATATAAAGATGAGATTTTAGTTCAAATGATCCAGAAAAAAGGGTTATATGTGGAAAATGCCAATTCATATTTTGATTGCTCTTGATCATAAGTAACAGTTTAGAGTAATAGTAAACACTTGATGATGAGCTGGGTTTAAAAATGAAATTATTTTAAAATAGCCAAACTGAAGCCAAATCTTAACCCTAATATACTTTCTTAAGATAAACACATTAAGTTCAGTTTGAAATACATTAAGTGAACTTGAATAAAGAAATATTTTAAACAGTAAACTAATAAATTGATTGAATTTTTAAATCTAACGGTTTGCGTTACATTACAACAGATGTAAAAACATGCGAATAATTCGATTAAAACTTTATTTCTTCATTTGAAAATTGTACCATATTCGTAAGGAAAGAGTGTAAGATAAATTTAAAAAAAAATTTTTTCTTATTTTATGGAGATATTTTTATTGAAAGAAAAAAAATAATGGTCTTTAATTTTTAGCAATCTCTATAATTCATCTCTATAAACCATTGGTCAGATCTTTTGAAGACCCGTTTATCCAGGCTTGATTTGTGGCGAATTTCTTAAAGAATAAAACTTTGATTCTCTGTCCTTTTTTTTATGTAAAATTGAAGATCAAAAAAATCTAATTGAAGAAAAAACTTAAATTTTTGAAATAGTTTTGAAAAAATTCTTAAATAATTGGTCAGATAGGATGAAATCAATGGATAAATTCAATTTTAAATATCCTTTTTAATACTTGATTTCAAAGAGTTTCATTATTTGTGCATTCTTCAAATTTTAATCGCGTCTTGGGAGCTACCCATATCGAAATCTCCTTTGAGATCTCCTTGAGATAGATGGAGATTTAGAAAAATGAGAAGACAGAGATAAATAAAAGAAAGCAAAGAGAATCTCTCATTTTTCTCTTAATTATTTTATTTCTTAATTGAAAAATGATTAATTAACTTTAAAACCTGTTGTCTGTTAACATAGGAATAAAATAATGATAAAACAGTAATAAATTTTATTTAGGAATTTTAACAATTTATTTCTTAGTTAATTATTTTCTTGTTTAATTAATTATTTTAGAGTGGCGACTTTATTTAAATTAAATCTTAAAGAATAACTTTTTTCTTTTATTTTTTTTTAAAGGGGCTTATTTAAAATATTAAAAGTTTAACAGTTGAAATAAATTGTTTTAAAATAAAATTATATGATTTTTTGGGTCTTGGCGACTATGTGATCAGCATGGATAGACAATGGATTAAAATTTCATTAAAAATTACTCTTTGCTCTTTTTGCTCTTTATGGTTTTATACGAAAGAGGAACATTTTAGTATCTTTTTATCTATCTATATGCACTTTTTGCACTTTTTGGTTTTTAGCCTAGATAGGTGCACTTTTTGCACTTTTTGGTTTTTAGCCTAGATAGGTGTACTTTTTGC
>NTPY01001038.1:273778-299064 GCA_002922825.1 Brachionus calyciflorus
CATTTTCATTTATTCTACAACAATCTTTTACCATTGAATATTTATAAATATCATAATTTTTGGTCTTTTCGATGACTGATGTTTTTAAATCATCATAATCTTGACAAGTGTTTAAATCAACTCGAATTACAAATGAGTCTAAATCTAATGCGAACCAAACTGTTTGTTTATTCATTTCTTTAATCTCGAATTTTCTCTCTTTTTGTTTTATAATAAAAAATTTTAATTTTTTAATAAATGATTAAATATTTTGTTTAAATAGGCTTAAGAGAAACGCCTTTTAAGAAACAAGATATGAACCTATCCTAAGAGTGCTTTTGCTAAAGAATGTCGAATGAACACAGCTAAAATAATTTCTAGTTGGTTAAAAAGTGTTCTCTCTGCTGATTCAAAATAAGTTCTTAAGAATTTCGCAGCAAAATTATTTTACTACTAAAGAATTTTCTTAATTGGTTACTAAAAATAAAACAATGCTACTAGAATGGAATGTTTTCTGAAGTAATCTCGCGATTATGCAAATAGTTTTCCAAGACATTTGATTATTTTCTTTTCTGAGCTGATTTTTTTCGATTGTAATTAAAAACCAGTTCAACGCAAAACCGGTTTTAGCATTTAAAATGTTGATTTTTAAGGGACTACCTTTTCAAAAAAAAAAAATCTATTCAACACAAACACAAACTGTTCAGCACAAAAGTTATCTCTTCTCAGCACAATATATTCGATATTTTTTCTATATTTAAAATTTTCATAAACCGTAATTCCTTGCAAATTTTTAACTTTTTATCTATATGGAAAAAATCCCATCGTTACCATGTTATAGCAATTTTTTTAATTTTTTTTAGAAAAAAGCCCAAATAACGCTAATGTCCCAATAATAAAGGCAAAATTTGGTTTTGGCTATTTTTCTAGAAAAAATTAAATTAAATTAAACAAAAAGTGAAAAAAATTTGAATTTCTTTTAAGTCAAAATTTTAGCTTTTTTCTAATTTTTAAGTTTACTCTAATATTATTTTCTAAAAAGAAAAATCTAAAATTGCCTTATAGCTATGAATGATCAGCTTCAAACCCGATCAATTTTTATTTTAATATGAATTGATTTTTTTATTTTTTTCTAATAATAAACTGAAATAAACTCACTTAACTAATATAAAGGATTAATTTATAATCGAGTTGTTTCTATTTGAAATTTCTGTCCTTAAATTTTAAAGAAATATTAAAAATGTTAAAAAATCTTATTTAAAAAAAAAATAAAAGTAAATTTTAATTAAATTTATTTAAAAAATTAATTTTTATTTTAATGTTCCTTTTTATTTAAATGGTCCTTTATTAATAATGGCATAGTATTTGTCAGTAATTTGATGTTCTTCTCTCCCTGCTTCAACCATATTAATTCCATCAATCCTTACACTTTTTTTCGCCTCCAAGTATTTTTTTAAATTTACTCTTTTTCGTTTTTCATATTCACCATAAAAGCTTGTGCTGCATGATAAGTTATCAAGCGGTTCCCATGATCGTTAAAAAAAAATTTTATTGAAAATTTATTTTTTTGTTTAAAAATAATTATACTTTTTTTTGGTAAAAGGATTATCAGTCCAAGCACATTTGACATAAGCTTTTGATCCTGTCAAATCATGACCTAATATTTCTTTTAGCTTTAAACAATTTTAAGGTCTTAAAATATTGTTTCTTTTTTTAAATTTACTCCGAATTTTGCAACTTGAATAGCAGACTGCGTCTTTTATGTTAAATTCGTCTTCTAATTTGACCATTTTTCCAAATTTTCTACGCTTTCCATTCTATTCAGGATCAATTTATTTTCCTTTTTTCTCTCACTACATTTTTCATTTATTTCAACTTTACTTTCATTGAATAAACTTGGGATATTCTCGACTATTGTGGTGGGTTCTTAGATTTTTTTTAAATAGTTGAATTTTAAAGACTTGAACAGTATTTTGAACAATAAATAAATACTGTAAAATCTTCTAATTTCAGAAAAAAACTGTGGTGATTTGATTCGAAGATTTTACCAAATTTTCGTAAAATTTGGAAAAATCGCAAAAGTTAAGGTTAATGTTATTTATAAGTTTTTTTTGCCGAAGACTATAATTTATTCCGACTGCTTGCGTGCATACACTAGAATACGTGATTTAGACAAAAATTTTCAACATTTCACGGTCAATCACAATTTTTTTTTGTCAATCCAGAAAACGGTGTTCACACAAATAGCATCGAATCGGTCTGTAATTTCGCAAAGGTTCATATAAAATTAATGCCAAGAGTACATCGTGATTACTTACAGTCATACTTATTAGAGTTTTGCTTGCGAAGAAAAGTTTGTTTAGAGAGTAGAGGAGATGCAGCTGAAGCTATTATTGACGAAATAGCAAAAAATGACATTAGAAATTTTGATATGAAAGATTTGGACGATGCTTTAACTAGTGAGGAATTTGATGTAGATGATGAAGAAATTAATGTAACGTCAATTGTAAGATTTGATCTCCCCCTTTACGAAATTGATGAGCCAAGTCAGCAATCTGAGCCAAGGCATTCATATGAGCAATGTCAACCATATGAGTCCATAGCACCATCAATCACAAGAATTTCAACAAGATTTAATTGTATTCACGAAACAACAAGTCACAATTGTATTCAAGAAAATGAAAATGTCTTTGCGGTAATAAATAACGAGTTAAGCAAAAAAGGTGAAAAGAAGAAAAAACAACCAGTGACACCAAAAAAATATAATTTAAAAAATAATAAATAAGCATTAGTGATATTGTATTTAATTTGAAAAATAAAATTTATTTTACCTTTATTTTTATTCGTAAAAAAAAATTCTTAATTTTTATTAGTCCACCTATTTTTCTAATTGTCCACCTGTTTTTTTAATTGTCCAGGTAAATTTTAGGTTATTTTTTATCTTCTAAAATTGTCCACCTAATCAAAAAACTTAATTGTCCATGGACAATTGTCCATCAAAGCTACAAGACTCCAAAATTCAATTGTCTAATTATCATAAAAATGCCATTAGAAATATCAACTTAATCGTAGAACGATTACTTAATCAAAAAGATAATGATTCATTTCTTTTAAATTCCTGCCGTAACACTATTATTTCGGAAATAAAAGAATTAGAAAGATTTAATATTGCCACATTCGACAAAAAAAATTTCTTATTTAATTGAATATTCGAATGATATACAGTGGTGTTCTGATTTTTGTATTTTACGTAAATTTACGTAATTTTACCTTTTTTTACGTAAATTTACGTAAATATTTTTTGTAAAAAAAGGTAAATTTACGTGATTTTACGTAAATTTACGTAATTTTACGTAAATTTACGTAATTTTACGTAAAATCAAAAAGGGACAAAAAATTTCAAAATTTTCCAATTTTTTCCTATTTTTAAAAATTCATTTTAAGAAATTCGAATAGAAAAAATTTTCCATTTTTTACCTTTTTTTACGTAAATTTACGTAAAATTTAGTAAATTTTGGTAAAAAATTGTAAAATTAAGTAAATAATCGTAAAAAAATGTAAAATAATTTAAATCGTTTGTTTTTTGAGTAGGTTTCAATTTTAACTACTTTTTTTCAATTTATATTTAGAAAGAAAACTGTAAAGATGAACAACGATATATCTTAATCCTTTAAAAACTAAATTTTTGGGTTTTTTTTTTGTTCCTCGAATTTTCATACGAAAGGTTAGCAAAGGATAAAAAAAAATATCTAAAATGTGTTTGATTATACAAATAAGGTATTAAACTATAAAGAGAGGTAAAATAGATCGTTAAAAGCAAACGATTTAAATTATTTTACATTTTTTTACGATTATTTACTTAATTTTACAATTTTTTACCAAAATTTACCAAATTTTACGTAAATTTACGTAAAAAAAGGTAAAAAATGGAAAATTTTTTCTATTCGAATTTCTTAAAATGAATTTTTAAAAATAGGAAAAAATTGGAAAATTTTGAAATTTTTTGTCCCTTTTTGATTTTACGTAAAATTACGTAAATTTACGTAAAATCACGTAAATTTACCTTTTTTTACAAAAAATATTTACGTAAATTAAAAAAAGGTAAAATTACGTAAATTTACGTAAAATACAAAAATCAGAACACCACTGTATTTCCATTTATTGTTTTAATTACAAAATGGTATTTATCAGAAGAAATTGTCGATATCAGAAGAAATTGTCCATTTTTTAGAAAAAAAAAGTTGGTTTTATTTCAAAAAATTAAAATAATTTAAATTATAAATAAAAGATTAATTTTTTTGATTAAATTTGAAGAAATGGATCAAATTTTCAAGTAATCTTATTTTTAAAATTTAATTAGATTTAGTTTTATATTTTTGTTTTATTTTAGGAAGAGACTATTGAAATCGGTCAACGATTACGTCTCACTCGCAAATGTTCCAAGTCCCTTCTAATTGTACTTAAACGTTGAAAGCTCCAACGTTCGGGGACACTTTCCATTATATATATATAGATTATTATGATAATTGTGAAATAAATAAAATTATTACTGAAGCATACATATAGTTTGATTTATTAAAGAACCCCGACAACTACGTTACATTGGTAATAGCGGTTTAAGTTTTTAAATTTAAAAGAAAAATCTAAGATTATTTGAAGAAAAGGCGCGCACTCGACAGAGAATCGAAAGACTTGAGACTTATTTTTTTAATACTGTTTCATTTTGATTGGTTATTGAAAAAAAAAAGAATAATTGTGATTTATTAAATTAAAAAAAAATTTTTGTTAAAAAAAAAAAGAAAAATAAATTTTGAGGCCAATTATAAATGGCGCGACAGGTAACGGGTAATTTCGTAAGAGAGGTAATCGTGAGAGTATTACCGAACCTCTACAATATAAGAGATATATTCGTGAGACGAATTACCCAATTCATCCAAGAGTTCAATGAGGAAAATGACCGACAGTTGTCAGCAATTGGGGAATGTAGGATTCCCAGGACAATAGAAACACGCACTCATGCGTTTGTTTCAATGGCGAATTTGTATGATAATGAGAGGTTAATAAATGCTTTAGATGAGTCTTAGTTCGAGGAGAATACACTCGAAGCTCGCGAGTATTACCGCGTGGAGGCCAAAGTGGTTGTAGAAGATGACAGGGATGAGATAGTACAAGAGTTGGCGTTAGTTAGAGCGAGATATTCCGACTTGGAACGTAGATTGGAGGAGGCCGAAGGGAGAGCGGCGACTGTCGAAAATGAAAAAGAGGAAATGAAGAGAAAATTGGAAATCTTTAGAAGAGTTGTGAATTAAGGATAGTTAATTGGTTATTTTTATTTTATTATTGTTTTGTTTTAATTGTTTGTCTTTAGGTATTTTATTTGATTGTTTGTCTTTATTTTTTTATGGTCATTAATATTATTTGTATTATTATTATGATTATTTTATTATTATTTTGTTTGATTTAGTATTTTTGGTTTTTCTATTGGTTTTTTGGTTATTTTTGATATTAAAATTATTGTTATTCTAAGGAAGAAGGAACTCGGAATTAAGAAGGCCGGGAGGGATGTAATCGGTCAACGATTACGTCTCACTCTGAAATGTTCCAAGTCCCTTCTTAGTGTACTTGAACGTTGAAAGCTCCAAAGTCAAGGACACTATCAATTATATATATAGATTATTTTGATAATTGTGAAATAAATAAAAGTTTTACTGAAGCACACATATAGTTTGATTTATTAAAGAACCCGAAAACCACGTTACACTATGTTACAGATACTAAATCAAATCGATTGTTTAACAATATGAGAATTTAATCGTTTATTTAAGTAAATAAAAAAATTTTATTTAAAACGATATCAGTTTAAGTTTAAACTAAATTGACGACTCAATGTTAGATTTTATGCCACAGTTGTTGGACATCACTTCACTTAATTTAATGTAAAAATAAATCAATTAGCAAAAATATATTCTCTTTTCTATCCTTTTTTTTTTTTATTTTTTCATGTACAAATTAATTTTTACCTGGACAATTAAAAAAATAAGTGGACAAATTAAATTATAAATTGTCCACCTAATCAAAAAACTTAATTGTCCATGGACAATTGTCCATCAAAGCTACAAGACCCCACTTTAAATCTTAAAAAAATGAAATCAATCATCAGTTCTTTTAAAACTCACTCCACACCTATCAATAGGGATAGAGAAAACCGCTTATTACTCCCTCGGAGATGGTAAAATTAATAAATTGAATTAGGAAAAAGAATATTTTTACCATGCAAAATTCTTTTTAGTCTTGTACCAAATTGAAAGGAGATTACAATCACTTTACAAATACTTGTGCAGCTATTTTTATCAATAATATGCCGTATTTCAATTTATCAACTTTAGAAATAAGAAAAAAAATTGATAGTAATTTTTTTGCATATTTTAGTTTTTTTTAAAGATTTTTTTATTTTTAAAAATATAGGCTACGATATTCCTTCTCCCGATTTTGAGCTTTGGGCTAAAAGTGGGATTTCTGTTGGATGGAATCCAATTATACAAAGTCTTGATTTATCCACGAGTGTTTTATTTTTTACATTTTAGACTGAATTTATAGTCTATTTTTTAGAAAATTTTTATTAATTTACTAAAGAGGATAGTTTTATTGGTTTGACAACCGAACAATAAAAAAGGTTAAAAATCTGTTCGAAACTTCCATTCATAAAGATAACGAAAGATTCAAAACTTTCAAAAAAATTCAATGAGCTTTTAAGAACTTCAAAAACGTTCGAAAAAGATTTTAAATCTCACAAATGTAGTAAATTTTCTAGTCTTTTTTAATCAAAATAATTTTGTGTTTTTAACTTGTTTATGTCGTCTCAGAGAATGACACTGAATCTGTTAAAAGTTCTAGTATTGTTTATCCTTCACAAATAGAAGGTAAGATTTCTGAATTATTTCTGTGAAAGTTAATTTGTAAATATTTACTATACCTCAAAAATTAAATTTCCTTTGCTTCATCAAATGCAGACTACGAATATTAGTTCGAATAATAGAATTTGTTTTATTCTAAAATTTTCCTTAGTGTAATAACGTTTGTCGATAGTAAGAAAATTTTTTAGTTTAGACATACGTTTGATAAATATAATTTTAATTAAAATTACGTAAAAACCAGTAATAAAATAGGAACTGTACCAAATTCAAATCGTTTCTTTGTTAAAACCTTTTCGACTTTTTTGATAAGTATTTAAAATTTAAATTCATAATAAGATTGAGTCTCGATTAATTATGTCCATTTTAACCTAATTATGACTTAAATTTTTTAACGGAAAAAAGCAAAGCGAAAATTTTATTTTTTTTTAATTTACTTTTTTTCTATATTTTTAATCAGCAAAAAGAAACTTTAAAAAAAGTCCCTTCAAACTTAAATTGCTGAACCAATTTGTAACGTTGTTTTAAGTTCTTTTTGATTAAGTGCTTGCAAATGTTTAATCAAATTATCTTATCATCCTAAATTGTATAGTGCTGACAATTTATGAAGACTGAGCTAGTTAAAAAATCTTCGAGTAAAAATCTCTCAAACCAAAAAATTCTCTTGTTTTACTTCGTGCTTTTTGACATAATTTCAAATAGGCCAAAGGGATTAAATTAAATTTTTATCTTGTAATTTATCAAGTACTTTATTAAAATACCAATTACAGTTTCTTTTAATTCTGTAGTCGATTGACAAAAATAACAGGATTCATTTTAGCCAGATCCAATACCAATTACTAATTCATATGAAGCCTATTCTATGCCAGTCCTCTTTCGATTAATTTAGACGATTATTTTCGTATATTTTTTTCATAAATTATTTTTCATCGTTTTCTTCCAAATGAAATCTGTCTTCTTCAAAAAGTAAAGGATTTAGAGTCTTCAAAGACATTGAAGTTGATGCCTCCACCAAGCCTTATTCGTCGAATACAATATTATCTAAAAAAAAATTGTTTTTTAATAAATTTTTTTTGACGTTGAATATGGTTAAATAATTATATTCTAATAGGAAAAATAGCCGTTTTTTTTTTTTGAATAATTTAGCACCTAAACAATGAAAAACAAAAGAAAATTTAAATAATAAATTTTAATTTAAATTTTTTTTGTCATTAGAAGCATGAGTTTTATTTTAAAAAAAATGCAAATAAAATTTCATTTCTATCTGCTGTAAAGACAAAAAATTTGACAATAAAACTTTTTTGATTTTGTTTTATTGATCTAAAAGATCAATAAAAATTAAAAAGACGAAACCACTAGTATTTTGCGCAACATAATATGTTGCACTATGTTACATCATTTTTTATTTGAATAATTAAAAAATTGAATAAATTTTTTTGTTTTTTTTAGAACTTTTTGTACAAATTGAACTAATTGAACTGAAGTTCACAATGCCGAAAATTCGCATTTTTTGTCCGATCACAAATCAGACTATTGCCAATGATTCTTTTTAAATCCCTTCCAGGTAATTAAGAGACTTAATCGAACTAGTAAATAAATAAGTTTGACTTAAAATCTCTTATTACTTAGAGGTAACTAAAGTTTTTATCAATCCAACCGGTTTGATCAATTGATAATTAAATTGTTTTGCAAAAAATAAATCTTTGAAATAACCTTTGAAAACAACTTTTTATCAATAGAATTGTTAAAATAAGTTGCCGGAACAGGTGATTGAAGCAAGAAGTCTGAATAGTTTTAAGTCAAAGCTCGATGAGCGGATGGCAAAGAAAAATAATGAAACGACTGCTTTAGCTCTATGAGTTCACTTGGACTTTGTTCAAGTTGCAGTTACAATACTACTACCGATGATAAGTGAGATAAAAATGAAATTAATTAAGATAAATTTATTAAAATAATTTACAAAACAAAAAACAAATTAAATAAAAAATTTCCTATCATTTTTACTTTTCATGATTTTATTGTTTCTTTGGGACTCTTAACTAAACAATTATTTTTCACTAAATATTCAACAATCAATTGAAACAATTTCTTATTAATTGATTCATGTTTTTTACTTTTGAATATTTTCGATAGATTTTTGAGAATAATTTTAGCTTTTCTAGTAAAAATGATTGGATTTTCAAATGAATTGAATTGAATGTCTTCTAATTTGAGACTTAAATCTTCTATTTCTTGTTGATTTATAAAACAACAATCTTTTTTACGATTAATTTTATTGAATTTTTTATAGACTTTTTGACGAATATCTTCAATTGTGTCACATTTATCAACACTTATCTTAGTTGGCGAGTAACCATCAATACTACACCATAAATATTCTTGATTTTTATTTACCATTAAATCTTCCACATTATCTTGAAACACATTTACCATGCTTAACATCTCTAGTCTTTTATTGTTTTTCTTATTTTTGATTAGTCTAATTGGATTATCAAATGAACTGTTTGTATACAATTGTTGACATGATTCATTTTCATTTATTCTACAACAATCTTTTACCATTGAATATTTATAAATATCATAATTTTTGGTCTTTTCGATGACTGATGTTTTTAAATCATCATAATCTTGACAAGTGTTTAAATCAACTCGAATTACAAATGAGCCCAAATCTAATGCGAACCAAACTGTTTGTTTATTCATTTCTTTAATCTCGATTTTTACTCTTTCTCTTTAAAATTTATAAATGACTTTTAAAATTTATTCGTATTTTTATATGCTTCAAAATTTTTCAAAAATTTTGCTCTTTTAACCAAATTCTTGATTTCTAGAACCGGAAATATTTCGTTGAATAATTTCTTGACATAAAAAAAAAATTGAAATCGTTTCTTTAAATAGCCTAAAGTCTTTTTAAGAAGAGAAGAATTTCTTTCTTAAACAAGATATATGAAACTATCCTAAAAGTGCTTTTGCTAAAGAATGTCGAATGAACACAGCATAGAAATAATTTTTTCCTGGTTAAAAAATGTTGCCTCTTTTGATTCAAAGTATTTTTGAAAAAAAGAGAACCTTTCTTATTTAAGTGAATAAAGAATTTCGTTAATTGGTTACTAAAAATACCAGTGTGCTTCTAGAATGGAATGTTTTCTAAAGTAATCATGCAAAATTTTTAACATTCCATTCTAATGGCTTTTGATGATTAAATTAATTGATTTTTTTAAATTTAGACTTTAGGTCTTTCGGTTTTTTCATTTCAATCACGAGGCTAATGTATTTGAATGTAACACTTAGTCATTTTTCTTAACAAATGTTGAATAATTTTATTAAGACAAAATAGGAAAAATATCCAAAAATTAAAATTTAGCATTTAATTTTAATTTTTTGGAAATTTTTTTCTTTTGAAATTTTGTTGTCAAGTCTTGTGATTTTTTTAAATTCAAATTTTTTTTTTTAAATATGGATGAAAACGAAATAAAATCGTCGGAAGTGGTCGATTTGGACGAGGAATTTCGACTAAATTTAATTGTTTCCAAAGCGAAAATGAACGAAAATTTATTAGTTAGTAATTTTGTCGCTTATTTCGAACCACTAATTCAAAATTTAGACTCAAGTGTTCACTCATTAAGGCAATTTTTTAAAATTATTTTAAACAAAGTTTTTTATTTTTCATAATTTAATTTTTTAAGATTAAGTCAAGTCGAATTACAGAATCAAATAAAAACTCTTCTTAGCCGTAAATTTTAAAATATAAAAAACATAATTAATTTATCGTTGTTTAATTTTTTTTTTATTCAAAAGAAATTAGTGTAATTTATGAGGATGAAAAGAAGAAGGTAGATTTAGATGAATATACAAAACGACTTGTTCAAACTAAGAAAAAACTCAACTCGGTACAAGCGACAATTTTGGCCGTTCAAGTATTTTTATTTCATAATGATTAATTAAAGATAATGCTTAGAAAAAGTTAAAAGAATTTCTTGAACACAGTGTTTTTTTCTAGCCACCGTTTTTTTTTTCAAATATCGCTTTTTTTGGCAAAATGTAATTTATTGCACATTTTTATATTTTTACATTTTTACATTTTTGAGAGAAAAAATAAAAATCTCAAATTATAAAAATTTATAAAATTTTTCATTCAAAAAATAATAATAAATGCGCAATTAGTTAAAAAGGAGTTTTAAAGAATTATCCTTTGTTTTTACAGTTTTAATTTTTTAAAACTCCTTTTTAACTAATTGCGCATTTATTATTATTTTTTGAATGAAAAATTTTATAAATTTTTATATAGAATGTCATGATGCATAAAAAATTATAAAATATAGATTTCATTTTTTCTGGTTCAAGAGAAAAAGTTGGCAAATTTAAAGTTGTAGCTTATGTTGTAAATAAAGCACTGATATTAAAGAGTAAAAGGATCTATTGAAAACCATGGCTCATGCCACTTTTTTCGCTAATTCTTTTTAGGGACTACTATGCCAACATACTTATATAGAATTTTTCAGCATACATAAATTGTCACATTTGCATACATCACTTTTAAACATACAAAAAAGTTTTTTACAAACATAAATATGAAATAGGTGGCATATCGCCTAATGTATGGACATATTTAATAAAAGCAGTTGTCATTTGTGATCTGAAAAATTCGATGAATTTGTAAATTAATGCATGGCCATATTCCATATAAGCTTTCAATTTACGATTGTATGATTCTAAATTATTGTTCGTTCTAGACCCATTTGTTTCATAATGGTTAGTGAATAAAATGCACTTTTCATAGTCTTTTTATTCTTTAATTTAGTGCCAACCTTAACTTTTAACCTTATCCGTAACCATAGTTCAAACATCTTAAAATTGAAAATTAAGACTAATAAACACGAGTTGCGGTTACGGTCAAAAGTTACGGTTAGTTATATCAGAACCACTGTACAGTAAAAATTAAAACTAACTTTTCGCATTTTGTTCCTCGACTCTTCTTCAATTCTTCCTTTCATCTTTCTCTTCTTTTCCTATCCTTTCTCAGGAAAGGAAAGGTTTCAAAAAAATACGTTATAAAATATTAGTTTTGTTGATTGTTTTCTTCAGAGGAAGAGTCGAGAAAGAGGAAAGGAAGAATTGTAGAAGAGTTGAGAAAGAGCCGAGGAACCAAATGCGTACAAGTTAACTTCTACTGTAGTATTTAGATGCTTTTAGTTGTGCTATTCAAAAAAGTTTCAATTTTTTTAAATAAAAAATTTTAGACAAAAAATTATCAAATCAAACAGAAACATAGATTTACTCATGTTTAAGGATGGTCAATTGGTTTCTCAAATTAAAATTTAGTTCTTAACTATAAATTTAACAATTTGGTTTGGTTTTTTTTCAAATTGTATTAAAATAAGGTTCATTGGCTAATCTAATTCAAATTTTGAAAAAAAAAATTTCATTGGAATTTACTTATTTTGAATGTAAACTTTTGATTTATTTACATTGTATTTTTAAGCATTATTTTCAAATTATAAACTTTTTAATAATTTCTCTTTTTTTTTTGTATTTTAGGAGCGTCTTAATCGAATTTATGTGACCATTCAAAAGGACCCATATTTAAAACAGTACAAACAATCAAAACAATAAAATTTAATTTAAAAAAAAATATTTTTTTTATTCTCAACTCTCTTCTAACTTGTAATAAAGTTAAATTTTAAACAAAAAAAAAAAATTTTTTTAATTAAATTTTATTTAATTCAAGTATTATGCAATCAGAATCTCCCAAATCCAAATTAACTCAGGTATAAATAAAATTTACATATAAAAAAAAAATGTTTTTTTATTTTCTAATCGTTGGCGTGATCATAACATACTTAATCTTGACCCTATTTCTTTATACTCTCTTAAACGAACCAAACAAATTCAAAAATAAAAATATATGTCTTTTGATTGCGCATCCGGACGATGAGTCAATGTTCTTCGGTCCCCTATTGTCACATTTAGCACGGTTGAACACTAAAATAAATATTTTGTGTATGACTAGTGGTAATTTTTATGGTCAAGGTAAAATAAGAATTAAAGAAATGCACATGGCTTGTCAATTTATGTTCATGAAAAATTTTAATTTAAAAATAATTGAAGAAAATGTTAAAATACCAGACAATATGAATAAAAAATGGGATGAAGTATTGACTAAAAAAATAATTGAAAAATTTCTAAGTGAAAATTGTGTTCAAGTGGTGTTTACTTTTGATCAATATGGTATTAGTGGTCATTCGAATCATTGTTATTTAAACAAAATTGTAAAAGATCTGAATAATAATTCGAATAAAACTATAGAGTTTTATGAATTAATAACTGTTAGTAGAATTAGAAAATATTTGTTTTTAAATGACATATGGTTTAGTTTAATCGAAAAAAAAAATGAGATTTTATTGGGATCACTGAGAGATTATGGGAATATATTTCGTATGATGTTGAAACATGAGAGTCAATTAGTTTGGTTTAGATGGTTCTATTTGATCACGTCACGATACATGTTTCTAAATACATTTAGAAAAATTTAAATTTTTTTTTATTATTTTGCTGAATCAAACCTGAACGAAAAAAAAACCAACGGTAATTTTAAAAATTTTTTTTTAAAATTTTGTAATGAGAGACATTATTTTAAGATTTTCTAAGACGTTAAAATGGCAGTTTTAATTGTCAAAACGTCGTTCTTAAGAGAGTTTTCCTTAAAATAAACCTTTTTATTTGAGTTATTTTTATTTATTTCAGTTTAGACCACTTTGTATAAGCGTATGTCTTATTAATGTACTTGTTAAACTCCTAACTTTAGGTTTCTAAGAGTTCTGGGTTTCAACCAATAAAAGATTAAAAAAGTTTTAGTTTTAAAAACGATTTATTGGAATTCAGTTTATTTATAATAAAGTAATGGTTTTTATAGTTAATATTAATTATATTTAATAAATAATCAAGTTAAATAAGGACTAAAGAAACAAAATAAAGAACTGAGTATTATTGTGACTGGATCACAACTAACTAAAACAAATCCACATATTTTTATTAAGTCAAGCAGATGATTTTTTCTTTAACTGAAACAAGTTCAATTTAGAAAATTTTCTAACACGTGCTTAAACAGAAATAAACGCGTGTTCTAACATTTTTGAGAATTTTAATGGAATATTAAATAAAAAAGTATTATACGTTTGGAGGCTCTGTACAGTAAATTTCAATTCGTCATTTCAATTCATTCAAACTGTTATAACTTTTGAATGGAAAGTGATAAAATTATTCTGTAAATTGCTACAAAGTGTAACAATTTTGTTACACCAAAAAACATAGTCCTGCAAAAAGTCTGTAACTATGCAAAATTAGCACCCTATTGAAAAAGGTTCTATATGCAATCTGCAATATTTTTGCAGACCTATATTTTTAAGTGTAGCAAAATTGTTACACTTTGTAGCAATTTACAGAATAAGTTTATCACTTTCCATTCATAATTTATTTGAATTTGCATGAATTGAAATGACGAATTGAAATTTACTGTACAAAGCCCGTTTGGACTGGCCTTGTTCTTGTGTATAATTCAGAGGTTTAGTTTAAGATTGAAGTGATTGGTTTTATTAAGTTTATTAATTAATAAAATAAATTATAAAATATAAAAATATAAAAAAGTACAATTGTATAAAATATAATTTGGAGCTCACTTTGTTAACTCTTTCTCATTGTCTTTTATATCGCGTTTAAGAAGCGAGTGAATAAAATATAATTAAAATACCTAAAAACAGTGTATCACCGATTTTATGAACCTCGGTTGTAAAGCAAAATCTATTTCACAAATATTAATAAAAAGTGGTCACGAAAGAAAATAAATTAGAAAGTTTAAACATTCTAATTTTTGAGGTTTAAATAGAATTTCCAAGTTAATTCTATTCTCAATTGTATGAAAAACTAAATAACTCCGAAGAAGAGATATTTTTAGATAAATGATTGACATTAAAATTTAATCATAAAAAAATCTTATTTAATGTGGTGAACATTATAGCATAAACCAACTTTAATCGATTACTATTATTTAAAAGACCCATCTACTAATCCTAATATTTTTCGTGAAAAATTTAGGTTTGATTCAGCAACACGATTTAATCTCTTTTTTTTTAATTTTGTAATTTTTCGTATTTTTTATAAAAAAATAAAATTATTTAAAAAAAAAAATTATTTCTTTTTTTTTTAACTAAAGAATCCATTGTTTGACGATTATGAAAGCTCTGAATTCGAATACTCTACAACTAAATCACCAAAATCAAAAGATGTACTATTTAAAAAGCCCGAGACTAAGGCATCATCAAGCCTTCCATCGAAAACCATTCTATCCAATGAACAAATGAAAAATGAATCTCAAATTCGTTCATTTCATTATCGAAGTATGAACGCCTATGCCAGACACGTCAAATTGGTCAACGATTATTTAATTTACTACAGTGGTGGTAAGAGTTTAAAAGAAGTATTTCAACGTGATACATCTAAGGACAAGACTGATTTGGACGTAATTAGAGAAGAAATGAAATTTATATGGGACGAAGATGAAACACCAACTACCTGGGAACAACGTCTAGCCAAAAAATACTATGATAAATTATTCAAAGAGTATTGTATTTGCGATTTGACTTTGTACTACAAAAATAAAATAGCAATGAGATGGCGAGTGGAAAAAGAGGTATTGACGGGTAAAGGACAATTTATATGTGGTGATAAACAATGTTCAATTAGAGAGGGCCTTAAAACATGGGAGGTTAATTTTGGTTATGTTGAACACGGTGAGAAAAAAAATGCATTAGTTAAATTAAGACTTTGTCCAGAGTGTTCAGTCAAATTAAATTTTCATCACAAGTAATAGAAACTCATAAAAATTTAATTTTTTTATTTAATTTTTTTTTAAAGGAAAAAAGAATATGTTAAACCACAAAAGTTGGAAAAGCGTAAAAAGCTTAAAAAAATTGAAAACAGTGGCACTGAGTCGGAGAGTAGTGAAGACGAAAGTGAAATAAAAGAGAAAAAATTGAAAAAAGAAATTGAAGACGATTCAAAAAAGGATGAAAAAAGTGAAGAAAAGATGACATCTGATGGAAATATGATAATATTGGAATCGGATGATTCAATGTGGAAGTCGAATGTTGGGACGTCCGAAAAATTGAATGTTGACGAAGCAAAAGCTAGAGAAGAAGAATTTGAAGAATATCTAGAAGATTTGTTTTTTTAAGGACTTTTATTTTGACTAATAAATTTGTAAATATTAAACTATTTTACTAAAAATCTAAATGCATATTAACTCGACTTTAGTCGTTGTTAAAATACTTGAATTCTTATTTTTCCAATAAGAATTCAAGTCATTAAAGTCAAGTGATTACTTTGCTTTACCCTAGAATTTATACACTTAAACTTTCGAAGTTATCTTTATAAAGAACCTAAATAAAAAAATTTAAAAGAACTAGATATATGTTTGAAAAATCGAAATTTTGTGATTAAGAATGAAAACTTTAGAATCAACTAACTGATTTCCTGTATAAAATACCTTCAGATGAAAAAACAAAAAAATAAGATAGAAATTTATAAGATATATCAATCATTTAAAAAAAGGTTTGGTCTTAATTAATTTAATTTCTAGACTAAAACATTTAAGGTTGAATAAAATAAAAAAAGTTATACTACCCTGGTCGTTCACATGTTCCAAAAATGAACGTTCGAATTCATCTGAACGTTCAGAAATGTTCAAATATTTTCAGACCTTTCATAAGTTTTCCTGACCATTTCAAAAATTTTTAAATCAATTTTAAAATCATTTAAAAATATTTTTAAAATTAAAAAAAAAATTTTTTTTTTGAAATATAAGCCCTGGGCTTTAATTTAAAACTGGAAAGCTATTATTTATTTATGTCGTAGCCGAAGCGTACCGTTGCGTAGCGTACCAGCATACTCTACAGTAGCGTGCCATACTTCCGTTTATGCTTAAACAAGAAAACACACTAAAAAAAATTTAAAATCGATTTAGAAAAAATTTCCAAAAAAACTTGGACCATTATCAGTTTAAATTTTATGAAAATTCATTAGAAATTATTTTTGAAAAATTACTGTAAATTTTAATTTTTTTTCTTTTAAAAAAGCTTATAATTTCACAAAATTTATAGAAAGTTACGTTTCGAAAAAAATTACTTTTTTTCAAGGTAAAAAATTTTAGCAAATCATTTGAAAACAATTTTTAGTAGCAGTGTAGTATTTAAATTAACAAGAATTGAATACAAGCTCATTTAAATAAAGTTGTTGTGAGTTTTATGGTGGAAAACATCATCTAATTTATTTGAAAAAGAGAATTTGGTAAAGTTTAATTTACTATTTCCTAGTAAAGTAAAATAAACGTGCAGCCTTACGCAAAATCATGACTAGCTAATTTAGCTTTCGCCTTTCTCTAAAAAAAAGTTAACTAGAGTTTAGGTTAGGGGTGCACATTTACTTTACTTTACTTTACTAGGAAATAGTAAATTAAACTTTACAAAATTTTCTTAAGTAAATTAAGTAAAAAAAAAATTTACTCTCTTAAAAAAATTGGGGAATCACTGGAAATATTTAGTTTCCCAAGTACCTTTGGTATTCAAAATTAATTTTTTATGAGTTAATACTACTTTTACTTAATTTTTACTTTTAAAAACTTATTTTAAATTGCAATATTCAAAATTGTATGTAATAATTAAACCATATATTATCGCATTTATTTTGGAAAGAATGAAGATTAAGTCTTCAAAAGAATATAAAGACTTAAAACCATGACTCAGTCTTTTAGAAAAAAGACTCGAGAAATTGGACTTGAGTCTTTTTTGCTAATTTTTAAGACTCAGGCTTAAGTGACTGATTCGGACTTAAGTTAGACTTGAGTCTTTAAGACTCGAGACACTCATCTCGATTCGTAAACTCTAATAAACCCTAATTTTCACTGTAATAACCTCGTAAAACGTGAATATCGAAACACAATAAAAATTAAAATGCAAAAAATACGGCTAAATGAATTGTAAAAAAATTAAAATTACGCAATTAAACTTTTTTGAAAATGTAAAATAGAAAAAAACTGTTTATACTTTTCTTAGCCTTTTATCACTCAAAAATGCTGATTTTTCTCTAAGTTCTTATTAGCTAGTCAGTTATTTCAATGATTAAAATACAAAAAAAAAGACTGGAGAAAGAAAATAAAGAAATCCCATGAAAAATTATTAGAAATCGTGTTCCTCCTGTAACGGACCTAATGACGTTTAAAAATCATAGAAACATATTAAGTTTTAAATCTTTTTGGAAAAATTCTAAGATAATAGATTTTTTGATTTTTTTTAGTATTGTAAATAGTTTTAAAAAATGTTTTAAAGGAAAAAATATTTTTTTTATTTCAAAAGTAATTATTAATGTTTTTAAAATTTATTTGTTAATTTTTGAAATAGTCAAGACAACTTATGAAAAGGTCCGAAAATATATGAAAATATTTGAAAGGATTTAAACATTTCTGAATGTTCAGATGAACTCGGATAAACAAGAAAGCTCATTTTTGGAACATGTTGACGACCATGGTAGTACACTCAAAAATAAAGGTTGCAAAAATGTTTCAGATTCTATGTAGAATTTTTTTAACGGCGTGAAAATTTTGCTTTGCTACAACAGTTTTGCAGATCTATGTATTTGAATGTTTTTAAAATTAAAACTCACGATTGCGGACTGACTCAGCTTTACTTAAACTCAAATTTTTAAATATAGATTTTTTTTCTATTTTAATTTTTTCTAAAAAATTGCGTAATAACACTTTCAAAATTTAACATGAAAATGAATTGTAAAAAAATTAAAATTACGCAATTAAACAATTTTGAAAATGTAAAATAGAAAAAAAATCATGCCATATGTTGATTTGAAAAAAATGCTCCAAATTATGATGACCTATATCTTAAAAATCCTATTTGAAATGTTGCTTAATATTTATCACTATTAAAACTTGAAATATTTCTTATTTAATCTTAACAAAATTAAAAGGTAAAAAAAAAAGAGAGTAAATATTTGAATTAATAAAGTATATATAAATGTTTTCAAGCTAAATTCATTTTTAAAATAAGAAAAAATGTCACAAAAAAAATTCAACAATAAATCAACTGCTTTAGAAGTTATTGAGGGTCACGATTTGACTGGATATGAAGTGATAGTCACAGGGGCCTCATCTGGAATCGGTGTCGAAACAGCACGTGCATTTGCTCATGCTGGTGCTCGTGTTGTTCTAGCTGCTAGAGACATGTCTAGATTAAAATCTGTTGCCGATGATATTATTAAATCAAGTGGTAACCAAAAAATTGAAATTGAACAACTAGAACTTAATTCGATAGCAAAAGTAAACGATTTTGTTAAGCGATACTTGAGCAAAAATAGACCTTTAAATATTTTGGTCAATAATGCAGCTGCTATGGGCCAACCATTAACTTATACTAGCGACGGGTTTGAACTTCATTTTGGTACAAATCATTTAGGACATTTTGCATTGACACTCGGTTTAATACCAGCTTTAAAACTTGGTCACGATTTAATTGGAAAAAAATCAAGAGTTATTTCAGTGTCATCAATGGCTCATGTTTTTTCTGATGTTACTTTTGAAGATCCTAATTTTAAAAATAGAAAATATGATCCATGGCTTGCATACGGTCAATCGAAGACAGCGAATATTTTATTTTCAGTAGGATTGACAAAATTATATTCAGAACATGGTATAGTTTCAAATGCTCTCATGCCAGGTGGTATTTTGACACCCGGCACTTTATCAGTATTAGAAAATTTAACTGATGAACAAAAAGTAAAAATGAGGGTTACTGATGAGGCCGGAAATGATAATCAAGAATTAAAGACTATTGAACAAGGAGCAAGTACGAGTGTGTGGGCAGCGGTAGCTACGGAATTGGAAGGTAAAGGTGGTTTCTATTTAGAGAATTGCGGTTATTCTGAGATGAAAGAGAGTTTTGATGATGTAAGAACAAGTTTTAAAGGTTATTTAAAGTATGCTGTCGATGAGGATAGAGCCTTACAACTATGGAATTTATCTTTAAAATGGATCAATCAAAATTCTAATTAAATTAAACTGGATAAAGAGTTTATATTTAATATATATTATTTTATACTTTAATTTTTAATTTTTTTGTCGAATAATCTTAAACCCAAAAGTTCACAGAATTTTTGAAATTTTCCGTAATTTCAAATGATTTTTTAAATTGAATAGAACAATTTTTTTTAGTCGTTTGGAATCTTAGATTATTAAAATTGTATTAAACTCTCTAATCTTAGATGAGAAAAACAACTTAGTTTCATTTAGAAAAAAATCTCCAAGCTATTTGACAATGAAAAATAAAAAAAAGAATATAACAAAAAAATTACTAAGAGACTCAAAAGTTCACAAAAAAAAAATAGGCATAAAAAAAGGCTTTTTAAAAATTGAAAAAAGAAAATTATTTAAAAAAAATTTTTATTATTTGAAAAAAATAAATAAAAATTTATTAAATTCATAAAATGCATAGACCAGGTCCAACGACTCGTTCACAAAGTTCTCTAACACCAAGAACAGGAGTCTTGGCTCCACCTAAAACAACACCTATTACAAGAAGATACTCAGAAAGCCCAAATTATTTGGACATAGTCAATTCGGCGCATGTTATCAATCGTCTACATGCTGAAATGAAAATGAAACCAAAGGTCACACCAAAAAGTTCTAAAGGATCGGCGAAAAAAATCAATTTAGCCACGATTTCACCCGAAACATTGAGTGAAACTTTACAAGAATTAAATGAAGTAAGATATTTAAATAGTACAAAAGGTCTTAAGAGACCTGTTGAGGAAATTAAGAAATTAGCTCATACTGACGATTTGGCTCTACTACATGATTTTGAAGTTGAACTTGCGCGTAATGAATTCAAGAAAAATGTCGAGGAATTAAATGCCAAATATTCTACATTCAAAGATGTTTTGAAAAAAATTAAAAGACTCAAAAAAGATTAATTTTTCGAAAATTTTTATTTATTTATTTTTCTGAATTCTTAAAAAAAAAATAAATAAATATTTTTTTGTTTCCAAAATTTTCTTTATTAGTAAATTTTGTCTATAAGAGTGAAAAAAAATAATGAACAAAGATCACATTTTTTTTTACAAATTATTCATTTATAAAATTCAATTTTAATTTTATCAAAAATTTAAATTTTGTTTCAGATTGAATTGAAAATGGATCAATTGAAAATAAATTTACCATGCGGTTTTGAGACCACATACGGTTGTTTAAAAAAGATTGACGAAAAAAAGATGAAGTGTACAATGTGTGAAAAAGAACACTTGATTGTGGAAAGTGTTTTAAATCTACCGGCAAATAAATTGAGACTGAAAGAAAAGCAAATTGAGTTGGAAACTGTAAAGTTGAAAAATTTAGAAGATGAAGTCTCTACGATAAGAAAGGAGCCTCGTTTATGCGTCGAAAAGAGCTTCGAACGAGTTCTAAATGATCTTGAACTTAGAAAAAAAGATTTTGAAAAAATGCTTAACGATCATTACAACAATTTACGAAAAAATCTTGAACGTCAAAAAGAATTAATCATAAAAAATCTGGGAGATAGTTTGAATGAGAGTACTCGAAAGTTTGAAAAACCAACATATTGAGTTTTTTAGCGCATTATCTTTATTAGTTTTTTTTTCTATTGACTGCTGAAAAATTACAAAAAATGTTAAACTGTGTTAATTTATTCAATTATTAAGCTCGTCTCATGTATTTTATTTTAAAGTAAATTATAATTATGTAAATAAGTTTAGACAACAGCTGTTAATATCCAATAATTATTGTTTGTTAATAAAATTCAATCCTTGTTCATTTATTTTATCCAATAAAAAAGCATATCTAAAATTTCAAAAATATTGCACTGATTCAACGAAAAAAACTTCATATGGTCATTGACGAGAATGCCAATGTAGCAGAAAAGATACGTGCCTTGGAGACAACTCTAGAAGATATTGTTCAAAATAGTGACCAAATGAACAAATTAATTCAATCGACAAAAATAGGCGAATATCGAAAGTTAATTTTTTGCGACGCAGACCTGATAAATTTCAAGCGAACATTTGGTGATATTGTCTCAGATGATCCACAATTCGACTACAAAATCAAGCATATAGTAAATAGTCACTTTGATTCTGATAAAGTATTTTGTATGGCAAATGCCTATAAGAACAGAGTGCTTTGTGGAAATGGCAAAACTATTTACCTATTTGATCTAATGGCAAAAAAGAGTCTAAAAATTTTTGAAGGCCATTCGAGCAATGTTTTTTTTCTATGTATTTTGCCAAACGACATAATCGCTAGTGGTTCACAAGGCGAAATAATCAAAATTTGGAGTATTGAAAATGGAAAATGTTTGCGTACTTTTTTAGGTCATAGAGGCGAAGTTTTAGATTTAAAATTATTTTCAAATGGACAGCTTTCAAGCTGTTCATCCGATAAGACAATCAAATTTTGGGATTTTACAACTGGTCAATGTGAACAGACTTTAAATTTACAAAATGTCTATTCGACTACAATTTTAGAAGGAGAAAACAATACGATTATAAGTGCATTATCAGACTATAGCATTACATTTAGAAATAAACAAACGGGAGAAGTTTTAAAAACTTTAAAAGGACACAACGAGACTATTTATTTCATGAAGTTGATCGATTCGAATAGGTTAATAACTGGGTCCTATGATTACACAGTGAAGGTTTGGGACTGGAAAATTGAACGATGTATAAAAACATTTACAGGTTATACAGAGTTTCCAGGACCTTTAGAAATTCTCAAAAGTGGTCACCTGGTTACAGGTTCCGTGGATGGAACAGTCAAAATTTGGGACATTTATTTAGGAGTGTATTTAAAAACGATTAATATTCATGAAGCGATTAATATTTTATTTTTGAATGAAAATGAAGATTTGGTTTTCATAACTGATGAAGCAAGAATTGTAATGGCATCCAAATCATAGATTTTCTTTAGTTACTACACTTTTAATAAAAGTTTTTAAAATTTAAGTCGTTAGTTTTTCTAGTCAAATAATAAGTTATAAAAAATAGCGATGTTAAAATTTTTGGAAAGTTATAAAATTATTCTGTAAATTTCTTCAGAGTATAATAATTTTTCTACTACCCTGGTAAAAAATAAAAATAAAAACATCTTTACATAGAGAAAAATTTTCTCTATAAAAACATATAATTTTTTAAAATTGAAAATATATCATTAAAAATAATTACGATCGTGACGAAAAAAAACAGAAAACACAAAAACGAAAAAAAAACGAAGAATTTGTTTTTTGAATTTTTTTATTTGTTTTTTCGAAAACGGAAAAAAAACGAATAATTTCTCAAAACTATAACTAAGATAAATTGGAGCCAAACTACTGAGTCACTTACCGTAAAAAGTTACATTTTTTTTTATTAAAATGAATATTTCCTTCTATAATATCAACAAATTCGTTTTTTTATTGAACTTATCTTTAATTATTTTTCCTAATATGATCCAATTTACTGGACATCTTAGACTAATTTAAAGGCAATTCTTGATTCTCTTAAAGCAAGTAAAAAAACGTAAGATGTAAGAAAAGATGGAAGGCGCGTTTTTTCATTCTCAAACCTTATATTAAGCCATAGAATTGAGCTTATTTATTTTTACATCGCTTTATTAATTATCTTATAAAAAGTTTTCATATTCGTTTGTTATCGAATTTACCGAATAAACAGATAAAAAAGAAAATTTATATTTCATTATTTGATGTTTCTTAGATTTACATTAAAATCACTCTATTTAAAAAAAGAATTAAATAAGGATAAAAATATTAAAAATATTTTGAGTTCAAGGCAAGAGTTTTTGCAGAATTTAGTACCTTAACTGAAAAAATAGCTTCATCAAGTAGTCGTCTAGGTTTGGCATCCTAAAGTTCTTATTTAAGAGGAATCTAAAAAAAAATTTTGTATTGAGATTTAATATTTCCGTTGTTTTACTTGATAGAAAAACGATTAATTATTGTTTTCAAATTTTTTTTCGTTTTTTTCCGTTTTCGAAAAAACAAATAAAAAAATTCAAAAAACAAATTCTTCGTTTTTCTTCGTTTTTGTGTTTTCTGTTTTTTTTCCTCACGATCGTAAAATAATTAACTTTTTTTTAAATTAAATTAAATTTAAAGTGGGTTTTTTTATTTAAAAAAAAAGACCGTAAAATTGTACGAAGTTCAAATTAAATTTTTATTTAACATTTTCTAAGAGTTCTTGTGGCTTAGTTGACGACGAGATGCGAGAGTCCGGAATCGCTACCCGTTAGCTGTGATTTATTTTTAAAAAATTTTAAAAAAATTATTTATGTTTTACGCATAGACAACTCTTATTAAAAATTATGAGAAAAAGTGATTATTTTAATTTTAAAAAATTACAAAATTAACATTAAAAACAAAAAGTTTTAATTTAAAATAAATAAAAAAAAAACACAGCAAGACTCGAACCTGGTACTTTAAAACATCATCTTTAAAACATTGTAAATAAGGTAATGACCTGAAATTTTGCACGAATATTCTTCAGAATTTTAGTTTTCAAATGAGTGGCTGATAAAACTAAAAATTTGAGTTTTCAAGTTTTTTTTTAATTTTTTCAAATTTTGAGCATGGTTGCCTTCAGTGAAATATTTTTCAAAGTGTTTAAAAAAATGAGTTAAAAATAATTGCGGTAATTATCTTTTATTAGTTGATCTAATTAATTAACTAATATGATAAGAGTCATATTATTTTTTCTTATTTTTCAAGGTTGCTTTATTTTAATTAGTGTTTTATTACAATGGTGCTTGAGTGATACTAATCGACACAAAGGGAAAATATAAAAAAGATAGAGTCACACTTTAGACATATTTAATCCTTAATACCTTAAAGACTTGTAAGTGACGAATAAATACTATTATGTTTTCTTTATATTTCTTAAGTGTGACAACTTAAGACATTGTCTCTTGCATGTTACTTAACGTTACTTTATGACAAAGTGTGACTACAAAAAAAAAGCTTTAGTGTGACTCTTTGTTTTTTAAATCTACCCTTTTATTAATTAATTTATTTATTGAATAGAATTAACCTCCAAATTTGGAGAAATATAAAATTGAAGTAAATTAAATTAAAGTATCGTTTCGACGGCCATTAATAAAACTTTAAAGCGAAAAAATCAAAAAATAATCTCAGGTGTTTTTTTACCTTATCATAAATTTTCGGCTTAATTTTTATCCAAATATTTAGGTAGATCAGAAACATAATTTCATCTTCCAAATTTATCCCGAAATTATTTTTCGAAATTTACCGAATAATGGTGATCAGGTAAAAATAT
>NTPY01001038.1:299272-314440 GCA_002922825.1 Brachionus calyciflorus
GACTTTAACGACATGTCGTTATGTCATTTTGAAAACCTGTGTTCGATATTTAGCGACATGTCGTTAAAGTTGGGTATTCGGTTTTAACGACATGTCGTTAAAATCGAGAAATTACGTTAATTAAATTATTTGATTTTTGGTTTTTTTAAGCCCCAAATTCCCTAGGTAGGGAAAAAGTAAGTTCTAATTTCTTTTTAAATTTAAATTTATTTCAAATAAACAAAACAAAATAATAAATGATAAAGTTAGACTTTTTCTTTTAATAAAAAAATTCATAAAAATTTGTATCTTTCATCAAATTAAAACTTATTGTAAATAGAAAATATGCCAACAAGTAAAAATGAAAATTCTCTTTATCATTTAATTTTTATTCTAATTTGCACGGACCTAATACATGGCTATGATAATTTTTGAAACATACCATATAAATTCAGAATTTTCTATTAAAGCTCAGAAAAAGGAGCGTAGCAAGATTAATTTGTTTATTAAGAAAATTTTTAACGAATTTTTTTTTCTTTTTTAAAATTAACATAAACAAGGAATGGTTGCTTGAAAGGGATCATTAGTCCAAAATATTATATAAATTTGACTATATCTTGACTTATTTTTTTTTCTAATTTCTAAACATTTTTTTTGAAAAAAATTATTTTCTTTTAAATTTTTGCCTATTAAAAATATAGTAATGAATAAGTTGAGTGTATGGTTTGCATTTGGTTTAAATAATTCCGATTCATCATTTATGGTTCGTGTTGATTTGAACAAATGTATTGATTATGATGATTTAAGAAATCAAGTTATGAAAAAGACTAAAAATTATAATCTTTATAAATATGAACTGGTAAAAGATGGTATTATAAAAAGTTCAAATGAATCAGTTTATAATTTTTGGATTAATAATTCAATTGATAATCCTATTGAAATTATTCAAGCAGATAAAAAAAGACATGAAATACTAAAAAATGAATTTAATGATTTGGAAAATAAAGATGAATCATTTCTATGGTGCTCTTTAGATGGATATATACCAACTAAAATAAACAAAAATAATTGTTTTACACTAGAAGACATTCAAAATGAGCTATTTTTTAAATTTAATAAATATAACAGACGAAATGGAAGATGTTACATAAATGGCAACCAAGTTAAACTTAATACTAAGATAGATTTTGAGAATAGCTCTTATACCAATGAGATCTTGTTTGAGAGAACAAAAAATAGTTTTGTCAGTTGTATTAAAAAATGTTTTTAAGAATCAAAAATCGATTTTACAATTAGTATCTGTTTGTTTTGATGTTTTTTTTAATCAAAATAATCTTTTTATCATGTGACGTCATTATTATATGCGGGATTGGTGATTATGGTTGCTTTATAAAAAAATGTTATTTTATAAAACACTTTTTTAGAGTTAAACCTGAATAAAAAACAACCAGTAGCGAATAACAATTTTTTTATAGAAAATTTGAATGGTTATATTTAACAAAAGTTCTTACAACAATTTAGATTGATTTACATTGAACTGACTATTTTTTCTTAATTTTAAAAATTTTTGTCTGAGATTTTGACTCTTGTTTTTTTTTCGACAGTTTTTAGAGCTAATTTACTAATTTTTTTTTATTATTATTTTTGTTTTTTTATTTTTTTCATGTTTAATGTCGTTTAACTCTTATCCGTCCAAAGCGAATTTACAAAGTCCAAGCGGGGTCAAAATTGACCCAATAAAGAATTATTTAAAATAAATAAATAAACTCTTTGTCTAACACTTTTTTAAAAAAATAAAAAAAAAACTTTAACACCCAAGTTTATCCGAGTGATGAATTCGATTATGACTGTGAAGTAATCTCACTACCAAGTCAAAATGACAATACTCTCTGATGATTCGTCTGATGAAAGTGATAACGATGAACACGATCTAACCATTTTGCTATGCGTCGAAAAAGAACAATTTAAATGGGAATCGAGTCAAGAACAAATCAACTTCATTCATTCAGAGAGTCTTATTTTGCCAACTTTGCTGACACCAGTCTCTTAATCTAAAACAATTGAAGATATTTTCAACTACAAAATTGATCCGTTAGTGATTAAAAAATTTTTGTCATACACAAACAAGCGATTAAGTACAGATATAAGACATATTATTCAAATTGCAAATGTAAAGTGCTTTTGAGATCAAATGATGCAAATTAAGTAGTATTTATTAAAAGTAAGCATAAAGGCATTGATAATGTTGAAGAAGCTGAGATCACCATGTTAATTTCTCGGAATTATTCGGTACTTAAAAAATGGAATTGCGTGAATGGTACAACACTTTTTACTACTGGAAATTGTCTATATAATGCAATTTCCTTGAGTTTGTTTGGCTACGAATCAGTGTCAAATATGATTAGACTTTGCATGATTTATATTTTATTTGAGTATGAAGATTTTTTTAGAAAAATACTTGTAAGTTTTTCTTTAAGAGAAACATTTGAGAAGTAGTAGAAAAATCGTCTACTTTAAGAGAATATGGAAATGAATTTAATATGACTGCTTTAAGTCTTTTATTACTTCGTCCATTTTGATGTTATTCAATGTCTTCTATGAGTCCCCGGAAAAAATAAAACGCCGTTTTGAAACGCGTTTTAACGAAAAAATCTGCACGTTTAAACGCGTTTTTAATGCGTCATTTTGCGTTTTTCAAAGTTTCAAAAACTACTGATAAAAACGCGTAGGTATCATGATGAATTTTACACGTTCGCTCACTTAAAAAACGCAAAATAAGTGGTTTAGAAAAATTGAAAATTGGATAGCATTTACGCATTAGATTCCGTTTAAAGAAAAAAAAACGGATTTATTTTTTTATAATTAATGTGATTTGTTACGTTTTTTTTAGTTATTGAAATTCATTAAAGCAGGAAATTGAAATAAATACAATAAAAACTTAAAAAAAATTATAAATAAAAGATTATATTTTTTAAAAATTTTATTTAAAACATTATAAAATATTTAAAAAAAAACACAAATACAAAAAATTTAATCGAATTCGAATATAAAAAAAATGGTTAATTCGGCTATTTGCCAATTAAATTATTGGTTGCATCTTTTAATGCTGCTTTAAAACTTCGGCCTTTTGAATTAAATGCATTTACAATTGTTTTCCAGACTTTATCATTCTTCTCTGCTGGAAAGTTGTATTTGAATTTGAGGGCCTCTTCAAAAAAAAAATTTAATACAACTTTATTTTAAAATTTAATTAAAAAAATCAATTACCCTTCAGTAGATTTACTTTATGTGGACAACATGGCGTTCTACTTGATTTTTTTGTAGCAACTAATACATGGTTTTTTGCCTCTTCTTTTGAAAAAATAACTTTTAAACAATTTGCTGCCAATTGATGAGCAGGATATCCATGTACATCACTTATCAAGTCTATACCATTTATCACCTTTAATTAATTTTTATTATGATTTTCAAAAAAAATTACAAAAATTTCATTACAAATGATTTGGTTTCTAACGGTTTGTTTAAGTTCTCAACCTTTTTAAGTAATACATTTATTGTCTCTTGTTGACGAGCTACAGTGGTTGTATTAAAAGTGTAACGTCAACCGTAACCCAAGTGTAACCGTAACAGTAACTATGTGTGACCGTAACCGTAACCGTAACCCAAGTGTAACCGTAACAGTAACTATGTGTGACCGTAACCGTAACCGTAACCCAAGTGTAACCGTCACCGTAACCGTAAGTTTCATCACATTAAAAAAAAAAGAAGTCATTCCGATCAATTTTGTGACTTGGCGTACCAGCATACGGTTAAAAAACGGACCAACATATAAAATTGAGATTAGAAAATTCAGCTTTTTGAGAAAAAAAAATTTTTTATCACTTGTAAATAAAAATATTCAAAATATTAAAAAAATTTTTTTTCGGAAAATTTTTTTCTGAAATAACGATTAGATATCATTTTCTTTATAAAACTTCCCTGTCAACCAAAAAAGCGAAAAAAAAAAGAAAATTTTACGAAAATTATTTTCGAAAAAAAGTAGTCGAAGATCGACAGATTTTTTGAAAAATTTTCGAAAATGCTTTTCGAAATAAATACGTAAAACTATTACGTAGAAATTTCTGATCATTTTTACGTTAATTTTTCGTAATAAAAAATTGCAAAATTTCTATTTTGAAATGTATACCGTAATCACTTGCCCTTTTCTCTTTAAAGATATTTGAATAAGTTTCTGTTGTTTTTTTAGAAGCCGAGTTCAAAATTTAAGTGAGCAAAGTATATTAAATTCATTATATTAATGCAAAAATACGGAGACGGGCAATTAAAAAAAAGTTCAATAATAAATTAAAAAAAATGGAGTTTATTTTAAAAAAAAGAAACAAAAACAAAAAACAATTAGAATTAAGATTTATAAGATTTAAAATTTTCTAACTCTTTTTGGGCTTAATATTTTTGATTTGAAAATTCACAACAAAATAGAATACGCTTATTCAGTAAAATTTTTTTTAATTTTTTATTTTTAAATTGGGCTGTCCATACTATAGTCTTTAAAAAAATCAGTCTGTGTCCGAATTTTAGTCAAAAGAATTTATTCATGGTCCGGTCCGATTTTAGGTATAACCGAAAAATTTTGATTTTAATATTCTTTTTTTAATTTAAAAATAAATTAAACCGAAAGAAAAATCTTAATTATCTAATAAACGAAATAAAAGTGTCATGCAGTATAGGTTATCATAAGTAAAATTGAGATGAGAAACGGGTTTTTTTGTTAAACCAGTTTAGTCAAGATGTCGATCGTTAAGACCTTAATGAATATTTAGGCCTATTTTTGATAAAATTTTATTTATTAGATTTTTATAGATCTGGCAAGTTTTTTTTTTAATTAGATTTTTTTTATGTACAATTTTATTCAAAAAAGGCCAAAGAATGGAACTTATGTTTCCAATAAATTTTGCTGCAAATAAAGCCTAAACTAGTCCTTTACTTAAATTCGGAGTTAAAAGCTGTTTACCTTTTTTTATTCCACCTTAATTTAGGCATATTTTCCTTTTACTTATGATTTGAAAAAAATCGAATTTTGTTTTTTTTACTAATTTAGAAGACAAGTATAAATTATGTAAACACACATGATTCAGCAATGTTAGCCTTTTGTCTTCTAAATTAGAAAAAAAGCAAAAATTTCAATTTTCTAAACCAAATGATTCGTTGATTCAAGTCAAAAATTTAGTTAAAATAAAAAGAGATAAACAGCTTTTAACTCCGAATTTAAGTAAAGGACTAGTTTAGGCTTTATTTGCAGCAAAATTTATTGGAAACATAAGTTCCATTCTTTGGCCTTTTTTGAATAAAATTGTACATAAAAAAAATCTAATTAAAAAAAAAACTTGCCATCTTTAATTTCATTAGAAAAAGGCTAAAGATTGGTACCGATGTTCTAATGAATTCTATCACAAATCAAGGATTAATAAAAGCATTTTATAATTCAAAGCGAAATCAGTTTTTCTTCTTTATTTGGTCTAACGTATTTCCTCAAATAGAATAAAATTGCTTGCTTTTATTTGAGGAAACATGACAAATTCTTGTTTTTTTTACTATACCTTTGGAGAAAAAAATTTTAATTTTCTGTTTTTTTTATTTAATAAGGTTTTTTTTTTTAATAAGGTGAGTTTTAATTTAATAACATGTATTCTTAAAAAATATTCACAGTTACTAAATTTAAAAAAAAAAAAACCATCTCAATATTTCGAAATTTTTGGTCCACCCATTCAAGTTTATTGAGAAAATAAAAAACGAAGAATTTGCTCGTAACGAAATTCATTACGAACAAAGATTCGATACTCTTATCTTTTTGGATTAAATAATACAACGGAAGAATCTAATTAAACCAAAATAGTCAATTATAGTTTTTAACTCTGAAATATAGTAAACGTTCGAATAATTACATTTCATTTTAAGAGAGCATCTAAATTTATCGAAAGGCTGTAAAATATTCTATTCTGATGAGTCGTTATAATGTGGTTAAAATCGGCAAAGTAAAAATTTTGCTCATTTTTCAATTTGCATTTTTGCGCAAAAAATTTAGTTATTACTTGAACGCTGAATTTTAAAGAGTCGGTCCTTTTTTATACACATTTAAAAATTTTATTTGAAAACTTTTAATAAAAAGGATTAGCTTGTACTTTTTGAGCAAAACTTTTACTTTGCCTTAATTTTGAACATTTACGTCATATCGCCAAATGGGGGTTTTCTCTAATTTCTAGACTGTTTTAATTTTATTTTTTTTATTTTATAAAAAAAAATTCGAATTGATTATAAATTTTAGCTAATTTTTTAAAATTTATTTAAAAAATAGACATGGAAGAAAGTTGCATATTTATCTAAAATTAATCGATTGACTGAAGATTAAGCTAAATATTTCTATCACACTTACGACTGTAAGACGATTTCGTTGGGAAATGAAAATTAAAGTAGGTGAAGGATTCAGGTAATTGCTGCCTTGTTACGAAAAATTGAGGTTGATTTTGAGATCAGAGGCTTTTGTTAACAGTTACGGTATATTGACAGTAAAGGCCGACGAAGACGACTGAGGTTTTATATATAGCTTGGCTCTTTTTTAAACCAGTAATAGGAAACTCAAGATTGGTAAAATAATTTTTTAATTTAAAAATCTTAGTTAAACATCTAAGCGTTTTTTATTAAATTGTCACTCTGACCAACTAAGAAATTAAAAAATATATATGATTAAATTTAATCATATATATTTTTTAATTTCTTCAACAATTTTTTTAAAAACGATTAATAAGTAAATTATAAAAATTTTTAAAAAGAAAATGATATCTAATCATTATTTCAGAAAAAAATTTTCCAAAAAAAAATTTTTTAATATTTTGAATACTAAACAGTCTTGATTTTGTATAATTTTTGCTTTCTATATTTTGGGACTGAGTAATAATCTGCAATGACGTCTCTACTGGCAGGTTTATAGTTGGTTCATATTGATTTAAATTTAGAGAACATGATGATATTTCTTTCTCTAAAAAGTTCCTATCCAATATATCTTGCTAAGCATTCTTCGTTGATGTTGGATTATTTTTTGTGTTTGAGTTTTTTATTACTTTTTCAAATTTTAATTAAAAATTGTTTAAAAAATTGATTTTTTTTGAATACTCATAAGTTGTCGATCTGTTTCACTTTCTTCACTTGTATTCAATGATAAATTGAATTTGAACTTTTCAGCTAGCATCTCAACATATTCATATGTACCTTTTTAAAAATTATTTAATTTTAAACAATGTTTTTAGTTATTTAATTTACCTTTTTTTATAATTTTGACAGCATATGTCTCGTAACTTTAGCAATTTGTGGCTCATCTAAATCTTTTGTAATCGATTTCTCAGCAACTATTCCATAATCACTTAGTTTACTTAAAAAACTGGACCAGGCAGAATATTCCAGTATCTTCTTGTACATCAAGGTCAACATTATTTAAAGGTTGTTGTTTTTATAGTCTTTTTGATGCCTTTGGCCTAGCTTCTTTTTTGATGTCATCATCCGAATCACTTGAAATAGTTAATTGATTATTTCTATTAGATGGTAGTTTTCTTTTTAATGATGTTGATTTGCTCATTCTTTTTTTTTAAGCTCACAAAATTTATTTTTATAAAGAATTATTTAAACTTAAAAAAGAGAAACCTTCAACTTTATTTTTTTTAATTTAGTATTTAGTTTTAAATTTTAGCGACGGAGAAAACAACTCAAATTATAAATTTAAATTTTTGAATATGTTTAAATTAGAACTAAGAATTGCTTGGATTTTAAATAAAATTAAAAGTTTTAAAACTAAGCATAACTAAAATAAAAAAATTAATTTGTCTTTTTTAAAATTTTAAATGCAAAATTACGAATCAGAAACTTCTAATGAGTCTGATCAATTAGAATTTGAGGATGAAAGTACTAAATTTAAATTAAGTAACCTTCAAAAGCAAAAAAGATATAGAGATAAGAGAAAACTTGAGATAAAAAATTTATATGAAACTTCTAAAATTGAAAAAAAAACAAAACATTTAGCTAACGAGGAGCAGTCAACGGAGGTTCCAGTGTGAACATTGAATTTTTATGACGGTAAAAGATGATTTTCCAGGGTGTCCTTGTAGACATATTGATTAATTCGGGCTGTTTAAATATTGCAAACACCCGTACCCTTAGAAGAAATACATCCCCATATGCTTGCTGATCCTCCTCCATTTTGTTACCTTGGGACACAGAATTTGGAATGATATTTTTCGTTACTAAATCTTTTTACTATTACCCTTGATTTGCGATTAAGCACTTCGAAATTTGACTCATCGCTAAAAAATACTCGCCCCCAATCATTAACAGTCCAGTTTAACCTTTTCTTACACCATATGTATCTTTTGATCCGATCTTGAGCCGTAAGTAAAGGTTTTCTGACAGCCGTATCAGATTCAAGACCTTTTTTTATTAGTAATCTGCTAATTGTAGCTTTACTTACCTTAACATTTGAGAACTTAGAATTGGAATCAGCGGCTAAATTTTTGTAGCTTACGGTAGGATTTTTTCTAATCTCTCTAGAAATATATGATTCGTCTCGAAAATTTAGCTTCCGGGGTCTTCCGGAGCGCTTTAGGTCACTGAATTGACCTGTAGATTCATGCTTTTTTTTTATTGACGAGAAACATTTTTGTGAAACACCGACTAGCTCAGCTATTTCTTGTTGTGTTTTACCACCACCTTTAAGGAGGCCCACAATCTGCCATCTGACATTATCAGACACTTTTTTTTTGCCCATTTTCGAACCAAATTTGTGAATTTCAAAGAAAATTTTCCAAAACAAGTTACAGCATTAAAAAATCAAAAAATGTAAGGTTATGGAAATTTTTCTTAATGGCATTAATATTTTTTAAGATCAATTTAAAAGTTTAGGGATCGGTCAAAATTTTTTTTCTTTTTGGTAAAATTTAAGAAAGTTTTTAAATTACCGCTTTTGATTCAAATCAAAAAAAAATATTCAAAGGAGCAGAGTGCTTTGTGGATATAACAAAACTATTTTCCTATTTGACCTAATGCCAAAAAAGAGTCTAAAAATTTTTGAATATGTATTTTATCAAACGACATATTCGCTAGTGGTTCACAAGGCGGAATAATCAAAATTTGGAGCATTGAAAATGGAAAATGTTTGCGTACTTTTTTAGGTCATAGAGGTGAAGTTTTAGATTTAAAATTATTTTCAAATGGACAGCTTTCAAGCTGTTCATCCGATAAGACAATCAAATTTTGGGATTATACAACTGGTCAATGTGAACGACTTTGAATTTACAAAATGTCAATTCGACTACAATTTTAGAATGAGAAAACAATACGATTATAAGTGCAGCATCAGACTATAGCATTACATTTAGAAATAAACAATCGGAAGAAATTTTCAAAACTTTAAAAGGACACAACGACACTATTTATTTCATGAAGTTGGTCGATTCGAATAGGTTAATAACTGGGTCCTATGATTACACAGTGAAGGTTTGGGACTGGAAAAGTGAACGATGTATAAAAACATTTACAGGTAATACAGAGTTTCCAGGACCTTTAGAAGTTCTCAAAAGTGGTCACTTGGTTACAGGTTCCGTCGATGGAACAGTCAAAATTTGTGACATTTATTTAGGGGTGCATTTAAAAACGATTAATATTAATGAAGCGATTAATATTTTATTTGTGAATGTAAATTTCTTTAGAGTATAATAATTTTGCTACTACCCTGGTAAAAAATAAAAAAATATTTTTTCCTTTAAAATGTATTTTGAAACTATTTATTCTTTTCTTAGCCTTTTATCACTCAAAAATGCTGATTCTTCTCTAAGTTTTTATGAACTAGCCAGTTATTTCAATGATTAAAATACAGTAAAATAAAACTGGAGAAAGAAAATAAAGAAATCCCATGAAAAATTATTAGAAATCGTGCCCCTCCTGTAACGGACCTGATGACATTTAAAAATCATTGAAACTTATTAAGTTTTGAATCTTTTTTGAAAAATCCTGAGATAATAGAACATAACTTTATGAAAAATTTTTTGATTTTTTTTTTAGTATAGCAAATAGTTTAAAATTATGTTTTAAAGGAAAAAATATTTTTTTTATTTCAAAAATAATTTTTAATGTTTTTAAAATTTATTTGAAAATTTTTGAAATAGTCAAGAAAATTTATGAAAAGGTCCGAAAAGATTTGAAAATATTTGAAAGGATTTAAACATTTCTGAACGTTCAGATGAATTCGGATGAACAAGAAAGTTCATTTTTGGAACATGTGGACGACCAGGGTAGTACAAAATAAAGGTAAAGGTTGATAATGGTTGCAAAAATGTTTCAGACTCTATGTAGAATTTTTTTAACGGCGTGAAAATTTTGCTTTGCTACAACAGTTTTGCAGATCTATGTATTTGAATGTTTTTAAAATTAAAACTCGCGATTGCGGACTGACTCAGCTTTACTTAAACTCAAATTTTTAAATATAGAATTCAATTTTTTTAATTTATTTTATCTTAAAAGCTTTGAAAAAATGGGATTCGAGGAAGATAATATCTTGTTTCAGTTTATCAAATGAAGATTTTTTATTTTTAAAAACAACTTGGAAAGATTTTTTTTCTATTTTAATTTTTTCTAAAAAATTGCGTAATAACACTTTCAAAATTTAACATGAAAATGAATTGTAAAAAAATTAAATTACGCAATTAAAAAATTTTGAAAAACTAAAATAGAAAAAAAATCTTGCCATTTTAAAAACTCGAGTAATTTTCTGAAATGATTTACAAATAAAATCAAATTTTGCTTTAAAAATTCTATGATAATAATCAATAGGTTTTGTGATATTCTTTGATAATTTCATCAGGATCTAGCGCTTTATTAAATATTTTAATGTCATCAAAATCGGCAGACGCGTCTGGATCATTCGGATACTGACTTCTTCCTAAATAGCAAACTGTTCTTCTAATATTCATGGGATATTCAAGCTCTGCAGACTTATCTAAAATTCCATTTCTAAAATAATATCCAGTCTTGTTTTTAAATGTAAATGTCAAATGATACCAACGTCCCATTTCTAAAGGATTATCCGAAACTACTTGAAGACCGGATGGAAAATTCCCATAATAGATAGCAAAAAAAGGTTTATTAGAAATGAAATATGATAAACTTGTAATTACTGTCTTATGTGTATCTATTCCACACTCAATAAATCTCTGAAAATATAAAGTATTTGTTAATCTTATCCATGCCATTAATGTAAAATCTCCATCAAAATAATTTCTAGGTGGCAACTTATAATATCCAAATGATAAACTAATAGCTGAATTAGTAGTTCCAAATCTATTTGGTATGAATGTTGCATTGACTGGTTCATATAAATCGGCTTTACTTACTACGTCATTTGTTAAAAAATTAAATAAAGGCCAATAATAAACTAAACCATTTAAACTTAAAAAACAAATTAAAAAATATAAAATAAATAATCTTTTTTTAAATAAAATAATGAAAAAAATCTATACTGGTAGGTCGAAAGACGAGCGTAAATTTTTGAATTTTGAGATATTTTTTTAATATGAATAGCATATTTTGTATAAAGACTACATTCCGTTTGTTTATATTTAAAATAAGCACATTCGGTCTCGAGTTTGCATAATTTAAAGCATCCAAATATTTTAGGGGTAAATGATTTCGAAATAAAAAATACAGAATCTCGAGATTCGTCAAAATCAAAATCTTTATTTATTTTAAAATATTCTGAAGCATTACCAAAAAAGACTAAGCTCATAAGAAATAATTGCAAACAAATCAAAAACATTTTTCAATGGAATTTTATTTTTGTTAATATTATAAAAAAAGAAAATAAAATTTTTGTTAAAAATCATAAGAAATTTTTTTAAAAAATTTAAATTGAATAATTAATAGTATTATTCAAAGCTTAGTTAAACTCAATTAATAATTAAGTTTTTAATAATAGTAAGCAACTTTTATCCAATATAATACTCTGAATAGAATGCAAATTTAAGACATATTTTTTTTTATTTCTTAAAAAATTAATGTCAAAAATTTTCAAACTAAATATGTTCATTTAGAAAAATTTGATTCGTCAAGTAGTATTTTCTCTTCGTCAAATAGACAAATAAAATTTTAAATTAAACAAAAACTTATATAAATATGTGTAAATACAGTGTGACCTCTATTTTGTGAAGTGCCTAGGTAAAACAGAAAAATTTCACAAAATCGATATTTCACAAAATAGAAAAAATAATTTATAAAAATTTAATTTTTTTTGACAATAAACAATTTTTTTTTCAAAAACTTTATTTTCAAATTTACGCAGTAAATTTAGCATTTCTAATGACTCATTTTGGGAACTTTGAGTGCAGAAAAGCTTAAGTTTTTCAATGTAATTTAAAGCATCTAGTTTGCTAATTTTTTTATCAGTGTCCGGACCTTCCTCTTGACCTTGGTCATTATCTGAATCGTAATCTTCTAAGATTTCTGACTGTGAATTTGGAGCAATAATCTCATTCAAATTTTCAAATGTTTTTAGATTATTATCAACATCAACAAATTCTTCAAGATTTTGATCCGGATAGATATTGGAAAATTCGGCTGCCAACTTTTCCTTAGCCCGAGCTCATCTCCGTTAAAAATATTCTCCGGGTCTACATTCTCGATGATTTCTTTAAGTTTAACCTTCCAATTTATCAACAAATCAGCATCAACACTTCCACTCTCCCCGTGAATTGTTTTAAAAGATATTGCCATCCTGTTAGCAAATTTTTGAATGTACCCATTGCTGGCTTTGAACACAAATTGTCCAGATTTTTCAGACAATTCTTTAGCTTTTTCTTTTAGCAATCGCGTGTTTACTGGAAGACCAGTGTCATTACAATTTTGAATGAAATTTTGTAAACCTTGATCTATGTTATCGTATTTCGTTTTCTTCAAACTTTTTTTAAATGGCGAATCGCTGGAATTAAATTGTTTTAGAATTTCTACACGGCTATTTTTTATACGAGTAATATTTGAGTGGTGTTTAAGGTCAAATTTAGTTTTGATGACCTCATAATTTGTACCTTTATCGATTTCATCGAGAATTTTTTTTTTTGTTAAAATATCAAAAGATTGTCTCACCATTTTTTGAGAAATTAAATATTTTTTTTCACAAATTAGAATAAAAAAGTCGAGTAAAGTGAGTTAATTTTTGTCTTTTTCCGTTTCACAAAATAGATATTTCACAAAAAAAAATTTCACAGAATGGAAAATAAAATACATTAAAAGGATTATAGATTTGTCCGTCACTACAGATTTATTTCACAAAATAGATATTTCACAGAATCGATGTTAACAAAATCGAGGTTACACTGTACTTATTTTCACCTTTTTCTAATATTTGATTTATTGAATTAATTTCGACAGTGACATCAAAAACAATTTACTACCCTGTCGTTCATTTTTGGAACATGCTGACATCAAAATTATTGAAAGATTCCAAACAAGAGCGATGAAACCATACCAAGAAAGGCTTTTGGATCTGGACTTGATGACCTTAGAGAAGCGTAGAGAAAGAGGGGACCTCATCCAAACGTTCAAGATAATCGACCGACATGAGAAGATCAACTTATTACAAGAAGCGAATCTGGCCACAAGTTTAAAGCTAAGAAGACAACATGATGCTAGAAAAAAAGAAACTTTGTAAACAAGCTAAATCAAGATATAACTTTTTGACCAAAAGAGTCGTTTCAATGTCGAATAGTCTACTGCAAAGTGTTGTAAACTCAAAAACGGTTAATGGTTTATAAGTGGGTCATCATTATCATCGGCCGAGCTTTTTGAGCAAGGTAATCAGACTGCTTCCAGCTTATTAGTTTTCGCTTGATGATTACAACGTTTGAAATAGGTATTATATTATGCATGGACACGACCACAAAGCGGCTATAAAAGTAACAAGTAACCTAGCCTATTTGGCTAAGTGCTTTTACAGAATTTCACTTAGTAGGACTACTACTACTAACTAAAAAAGAAAATAACTCAATATTAGTAAAATTAGTTTCTTTTCTGTAACGTGTTGCAGAAATTTAAAGTGACAAAGAAAATTATTAGTTTCAAGGTTAATCAACAGGCTAGTGTCTTTATCGAAGCAAAATTTGCTGCATCTGATTCAAAAGTCTGCAAAAAATTGTGCAATTTTAATTGCGTAATTTAAAATTATTGCATTTTTGCATGAAATTTTTCGAAATAAAAAGGACTGTGTAGGATAAGGCCAATATTTTCCCCCCAAAATTTTCCCAGTGTTAGAAAACAATTTATAGCTCATTTTGAAGCTTATTTTCCAAGGATTAAAACTATATATAGATATCGTATATCCGAGTGTGCCATTGAACTCAAATTTGCACTCAAAGTTGACGAAAAAGGCTTTTTATATTATTTGGTTTTTTCAAGAAAATTTTAACAAAATATTAAAAAAAAGATATATAAAATATAAGAATATGATTTTATTTGAAATTATCTACAAGAATTGGTGCCAAATGTATTACTTTATTTTTTTGACGGCTGTTGTTAATCGTTAGACAATTCAACTTTTTTTTTAGTAATTTACCTAAGACTTGACCCCTAAAGTTATCCCAGAGTTAGAAAACAATTTATAGCTCATTTTGAAGCTTATTTTCCAAGGATTAAAACTATATATAGATATCGTATATCCGAGTGTGCCATTGAACTCAAATATTTCAATGAAATTTTTAAAATTAAATATTTATTATATTTAACTATTACATATTGTGCAATAATAATTTTTGCAAGGCATTTTTATAAAGTCTAGAGTAATTATTTTAGTTTAATTTTAAGTAAAAGCTGATCTTATTTTATAATTTTCGAAATCTCTTTGAGTTCTTTTAGGCCATAAATCTTCAACTAAATGTAATACATCGTTTATATTAAAAATGCTTATATAATGCCCACTAGCAATTTCACGTAAATTGTACAAAATACCAAAACATATTCAGAATTAGTTATTTTAATTTTTTTATCCAGTTCTTTAGATATTATCTGATGATCGAAATTATTTTCGATTATAATAAACGGTGGAACATATAAAAATTCGCAATCTCCATCAATGATCGATTCACAATTTTGATTATGGCAAATCGC
>NTPY01001038.1:316575-331847 GCA_002922825.1 Brachionus calyciflorus
ACATGATGCTAGAAAGATAACTTTGTAAACAAGCTAAATCAAGATATAACTTTTTGACCAAAAAAGTCGTTTAAATGTTGAATGGTCTACCGCAAAGTGTTATACACTTAAAAACGGTCTTGGCTTTTCTTGGCAAACTTAGGTGGTATCTGGTCTTCTTGGCAAAGTTTTGTGGTATTTGGTCCTGTTGGCAAAGTTTTGTGTTATTTGGTCCTGTTGGAAAACTTTGGTGGTATTTGGTCTTCTTGGCAAACTTTGGTAGTCTTGGCTTTTCTTGGCAAACTTTGGTAGTCTTGGCTTTTCTTGGCAAACTTTGGTGGTATTTGGTCTTTCTTGGAAACTTTTTAAGTACTCAATTAAAATTGCACAATTTTTTGCAGAATTTGAAATCAGATGCAGCAAAGGTGAACTGAAGTTTTTTTCAATTCGCTCGATTCGCTCGATTCAAAAATTGAGCGAATCGAGCGAATTGATCAAAAACTACAGTTCACCTGCAGCAAACTTTGCTTCACTATGTAAAAATTTTTTTTGTTGGCGAAAGTTTTAAGTGCTTTGCAGAGAAATTTTTGTTGATAAAAAAAATAAGAAAAAAAAAATTGTCAAAAACTTGCCTTGCTTAAATTATTACCTTAACATATTGTTCAACTTATTATTTCAAATCTTCCAATATGTTAAAATAAAAATTCGTCTTTGTATTGGTAAAGGTCATTCATTGAACATTTAGTTCATGATAATATCTATTATGTACAAATTTATTGACAAGATAAAAATTAACTGTAATATTTCTTATTTTAAGTGTCTACTTCGGTCAGAAATAAAATCAGCGAAAAGTAGATTTTATTCGATACATTAGCTTTTATTTTCAAATAATCAAAAATTTTTTATTGAGAAAATTGAAAAATATGATCCTTGAAAAAAGCGCACCCCCTAATTTACGATATTTTAAAAGTAATTTTTTTGATAATTTTATATTTATTAGAACACCGCACCCCCTACGCAACCCCTACGCACCCCCAATTTTTTTCACGTGATCTTACTCAGTTTTTCATGCTCTATCTGAATATGGACTTCTTTTTTCATGTTCTTTATCAAAAAATGACGTAAAAATTTAATCTAAATTTGACTAATAAAGAGAATAAATCGGATTTGTTTCGTTTAAGACAAGAATAAACTGTTTAAAAATTTTAAATTTTAATTTTTTTTGATAAAGGACATGAAAAAAGAAGTCCATATTCAGATAGAGCATGAAAAACTGAGTAAGATCACGTGAAAAAAATTGGGGGTGCGTTGGACAAAAAAGGGGATGCGTAGGGGGTGCGCTTTTTTCAAGGATCCGAAAAATATGGCTATGTGAAATACATTTAAATTCACTTATTTCAATTCATTAAAACTAGAATAACTTTTTATAGGTAATTGATGAATCATTTCTGCAAAATGTTGCTTAATGGTACAATTTTGTACCATACGAAAAATAGTTCTGCAAAAACTGTGTAGTTGTGTGAGAATTGCACACAATGAATAAAATTAAATATTCAAAATGAACAGCAGAGCTATTTTTCGGATGGTACAAAATTGTACCAGTAAGCAACATTTTGCAGAAATGATTCATCAATTACCTATAAAAAGTTATTCTAGTTTTAATGAATTGAAATAAGTGAATTTAAATGTATTTCACATAGCCGAAAAATATGATGATATATTTCTTTTATTCGTACTTTTTGAAAATTTACCGTTAGTTCGGATTATTCGTTAAATCGATTTTTACTAATTTTACTAATCCGAACTGAAAAAATGGACTCGATTTAACGCTAGTCGGCTGTTTAAAATAAATATATTTTAAAGCAAAGGACATTTTATCCGTTTAAGCTCGTCTTATTTACTATTAGATCTTATTCTCTGTTTCTGTAAAACATTAATTTAAAATTTGAAGCTTCAGAAAGAAAAATTAAAAAATAAAAAACTCCCCCAAGTTCCCTCACATGGAAACAACAATTATAAAAAAACCCAAGGAAAAGAACAAAAAATATTTTTTCTAAATTTTATTTATTTTTTTTTTCTAAAATTATTTTTTTGGTTTAATTTTTAATTTAAAAAAAAATGTCAAAACGACCGAATAACGACGATTACAAAATAGCTATTGGCTCACCATTTGATTCGTCAACACCAGCTGTTAAGCGACGACGTTCGTCTAGTGAAGAAAGTAGCCCCAAGAACAAACAACAACCTTCACAACAACTACAACAAGAACAAACAAATATAACGATTCCATTAGAAACAGAACAACCAACAGTAGCTAATGCAACAAGACCACAAACTCCTCAAGTTGCTACAACAACGATAAGTAGACCATCTCGAAGTACACCAAGAAGAGCTTCAACAAGAGGTCGTGGTCGTGGCCGTGGACGCGGTAGACCTCGATCAACAAGACAATTAACAAGTAGAGAAAGACTAGAAAACTTAGAGAGAGAAATAAACAATTTAGTCGATGAACAATCAGATCCAAATCAAGTTAGACGTAGTGAAAGAGTTCGTAATCGTTCTATAAATAGGCTTTATGAATTAAGGGACAATTTAATCAATGAACTTCAATTAGAAGAATTAGAAGACGATAGAAGATCAACTCAACAATAACAATTGTTTATTTTATTTTAATTTTTAAAGTGAATTTTTATTTAAAAAAAATAAAAAAATAATAATTATTTATGTACACAAAAGGGTCCTGTATTTAAAACATCAAAACCGTTATATTTAAATTGAGATGTTACTTTTATATTTACATCGAAATAATCAGATTTGATTGGGTTTTCTAAAATTTTTATAAATTTTTCTTCTTTTTGATTAAGACCTTGAAAAAATGCACCAATTGCTTTTACAACATTATTTCGATACGATTCGAAATTACAGTCTTTTTCGCATATTTTACCATATCAAGTTAAATACATTGAAAAAGAGTAAAATTTATGAGATTTTGTGAAATATTTTTTATTGGTTAAAAGTAATTTCAACATTATAAAATGATGCAAAACGTTTTTTTCATAAAAAAGAAAAACCTACAGTATTGTACTAAGTTGAATTTCTGTTTAAGACGATTTTTAAGAACATTTATAAGAGATTTTCAACAGTCAAGAGTAATTTTTTTTAGTTAGAAAAAAACCCTTGAACATAAATAATATCAAAAATATCTTTTTTTTTGTTTAAAACAAAGTAAAATTTTCATTTTTGCTATAACAATGTAACTACTCAATTACTTGCATCCTGAATTTTTTAAGAATCGATCTCTTTTTTATAGAATTCTAAAAATAGATAGAGAGAAAAAGTAAAGATAAATTAGCTAAAAGGATACATGGATCTCTTTGGAAAAAACTAACTATTCTCAATTTTATCTCTAATATTTCTAATTGTATTTCTCTATTAGATCTCAAATTAGACCCATAAAAGATTTTGACATGGGTTACAAGTTAATTTTAATTTGTAGCGTAACTTTAAAAAAAGGAAGACTTTTTTTTAATCAAAAAAGAATTACTACAAAATAGACCAATTTTTTAGTAATTCTCTGGATATGAAATATGTCTTTTTTTCCAATAAAATTAACCAATAAAATTTAATTTAATTTTCACTTTAAAATTACTAAAAAATCTTCATATGCAAATGAGAGAAGCTGGTAGTCTTAGAAAATCATCGAGTATATCTGCATGGCCATATTGAGTAAAATTTAAATACCATGTTGGACCCGATAAGCTCTCATAGAAGCGTCCATTCGAGACTTTCTCAGGAGCACACGGTGGAAATAGGGGATTACTTGGAACATTGTCTAAACCAGTTCTAATTATCAAAGTCGGTGTTAAAAATGGTAATTGAACTGGAGGATTAGTGATGTAAATTTTAAAAAATCCAAACGGATCATAACCATCGACTGGATCTATTAGTACAAGTTTATCTATTTTCCCGCAAGTCTCATTTAAGTAAGAGACTATTGCATGACCAGAAGCAGAATGACCCATTAAACTCACTCCGTTTAAAATTGGATAAATTCTATTTCGTATTAAATCAGGAGTTGTGTTTGAATCAAATAAACTATTTAAATTTTCTAGTGTCCAGTCGAGACTACTTTTAAAAAGTTTCTCTTCTTTATCAGGAAATTTCGGAAATCTTAACAAATCAAATGAAACTAGAATTGTATTTGTTTCAATTGAAAGTTTATTAAGAAAGTCTTTATAGCCAAAACTAGGAGCTATTCCGTCGAGACCAGTAAAGAATATTGTAATTGGATATTGGCCTGATTTTGTTGGTGATACAAAATTAATGTCAAATTCAATAGATTTATTTTTTGGTCTTATGAACGAACCGAAATTCCAAGATATTGTTTCATTATTACTGCCAAAAGCTAAGCCTAATAGAATAAAAATCAAAAGCAATTTTAACATTTTTAATTTCGTTTAATTTAATGTTTTTATTAATGGAGACTTTTTATAGTAATATCATTTTTTTATTATGTGAATTTAACATGAAGTAATTTTTGTTTAATTAAGACATCTTAATGTTTACATTATTGAGATTAAATTTTTGAAAAATAGGAGTCTTATCTCACGCTTAAAGTAAATGTGAATTTAATGTTATATCACACAAGCATGTGTTTTAGTTTATAGATTATTTAAAATTTGTTGCAATCTAGTTGACTTGCTAAGAGTTAAAATATGTAAAAATTGAAAAATTTCAGAGCTTAATCTAAATATTTTAGTTTATTGGCAAAGCACCCTCAAATTCAAATTTAAAAAAATAAAAAAGTAAATAAATAAATTAACCTAAGCCAACATTGTTTTATTATTAGCTGTTTAAACAGTGTTTTTAGCGTGTTTTATTTCTCTCGGGAAAATTTCCATGTCTAATTCTCGGTGGAAAATCAAAGGAGTATGTTTGAGAAATAATTCTCCTAAATCCTCTTAGAGTTCTCTTTGAGATTTATATATTTTTTTTTTGAAAATTAGGAGAATCTCTGAAATTCCAAAAAAATTTTTTCAAGTGATTTTTTTTTTAAATTTTTTATTGTTTTTGTTAATTTTTTTTAAAGGATTTCTTGAGATTTCTCCAGCTTAATTAATAAAATTATTTGTTTTCTCTTGTTATTTTTTTTAAAAATGGTTGAAAAAAGCTCTTTTAATTTTCTTGTAAATCTCCTTACTACAAAATTTAGGAGTAATGTTTTGGAGATTCTCTTTGAGTTCTGTATTGTACAAATTTCTGGATTTTCTCCAGTTAATTCTCCCGAAAAACTATTTTTGAAATTCTCGAAAAGTTCTCATAAGAGTATTTTACCAGATTTTGACATGCGTGGGGCTATGAAGTTCATGTCAATTCGCTCATTTCAATTCGCTATTTTTTCTATAACTTTTTTTCGAAACATTAAAAAATAGTTCTGCAAAATGTTACAAGATGTAGCAAATTTGCTACATTCCCATTATTAATCTGCAAAATGTGTGCACACAAAATGCAGAAAAAAATAATAAAAACTAAGTATATGTATTTGCACATATTTTGCAGAGATTTAGCACAGTAAGAAAATTTATGTAGCAAATTTGCTACATATTGTAGCATTTTGCAGAACTGATTTTTAATTTTTGGAAAAAAAGTTAAAGAAAAAATAGCGAATTGAAATGAGCGAATTGACATGAAATTCACAGCCCCACATGCGTTGTGTTATATAGTTATTACTATATAACTATAAGCATGCACTGGTGATGATCAACTCTCAGCTGATCTCGTGCTGAAGAGAGTGATCCTCATTAATATAAATTATTATTTACATTTTTACTTTTTCAATTAATTATAATTTCATTTCAATTTTCAATTTTTTTTTTTAAATTTTGTTTATTTTTATTTTGTTTCAATAAAAACCGCTACCAACTAATCGAGTAAGCTCTTTTAATTATTACCCTACCCTCGACACGTACTACAGTTGTTACAATTTTTAGCAATTTTACAGAATAAGTTTATCACAGACTGTTCAAATTTTATAGCAAATTGAATGAATTGACATGACGAATTGAAATTTACTCTACAGAGCCAATTAAATTAAATTACAATTAATTCATCAAAAATCAGGAATTGTTTGCAGTCGTCATTTAATTGAGGAATAAAATTTAAAGATAATTAATTGTTCTTTTGAGTTGAAATATTGTTGGTTTTTGGGATTAAATAAGATCTTATTCGAATAAGGCTAATATAAGTTCGATATGTCATTAAAGTTGAAGCAATTAAAAGGAACTTTTATTTAGCTAAATTCTCATACTGATAAATTAAATAATTTTAAGTAAAATTGGGGGCTGTGAAGTTCATGTCAATTCGCTCATTTCAATTCGCTATTTTTTCTTTAACTTTTTTTCGAAACATTAAAAAATAGTTCTGCAAAATGTTACAAGATGTAGCAAATTTGCTACATTCCCATTATTAATTTGCAAAATGTGTGCACCCAAAATGCAGAAAAAAATTATTAAAAACTAAGTATATGTATTTGCACATATTTTGCAGAGATTTAGCACAGTAAGAAAATTTATGTAGCAAATTTGCTACATATTGTAGCATATTGCAGAACTGATTTTTAATGTTTGGAAAAAAAGTTAAAGAAAAAATAGCGAATTGAAATGAGCGAATTGACATGAAATTCACAGCCCCGTAAAATTGACCAAAAATCAATAGTTTATTTCAATAAAAAAAAAATTTAATTAAATTTTTTAGCTTAACAATTATTTTCACTTGTTTTCATAACATACTTTTATTTATTTCTATCAAATATTTGATTCAATTTTTAAATCGGATTTTACATTTTTAAAATTTATTTACGTAAATTTAAAATTAAAATCTACAAACATGATTTCTTATGCTTTAAAAACAATTAAAATGATCTTTTCTTATTTAGAGAAAAATATTTTAGCAATTTAAAAAATTGTTCATTTAGTTTTAAAAAATAACATTTTTTTTTCAAAAAAATTTCGAGATTTTTTTTTGTTTTTTCCTGTAAAAGAAAATATAAAAACTAAGCAAAAGACTTTAGTTATCAAATTTACTAAGAGACTGGTCTACATTTATCGAGCATAAGAAGATTTAATTTACTTTTAGTTCAAATTTTTTATTTAAGCTAAACTTTAATAAAACAATTTTAAACATTAGAAAGTAATTACAACAAAAAACTAATTTCCGCTAATTTCTCATTTAAAATTCCATTTAATGAAAAATTCTTTTTAAATTCTTGAAAAAAAGTATTATTACTTTAAAAAATTATTTAAGCTTATTAAAAAATGCAACTAAAAAAGATTTTTTCAATTTCTTTCCTACTATTAAACATGGAAGCATGGACTTGTTTACAGTTTGATACGAAATTTAAAATATTTTATTCCAATATTATCGATTACACTTGGCTAATTTTCAGTTATAAGATGGCGAATTCGGATATATTTGCATGCTTAAACGAATGTCAAACAAATTACTACTGTTCTTATGTTGAAATTAATTCAACTAATTGTAATATGTTTAGTGAAAATGTAGTTAGAAACCTATTGCCATCCAACAATAACAAAATTTATCAAAGAATCGATAAGGTTATACAATTTGACGATTGTTCAAATGAAAATTATTATATTTCATTAGAAAAATTACTATGCGTTCCATGTCCACCCCAGTTTAAAAAAAAATCGGAATTTCCCTTCTCATGTTTTAACAAATTTTTAGCACAAACAAATTTTTCAAAAGCAAAATCTGATTGTGAACAAGCAGGTGGATATATACCTAAACCGAAATCAGAAACTGAACGACTATTGTTTTTTAAACTTTTTCAATCGATTAATATTTGGATTGATTCGAGAATTACACAATTAGGTCAAAAATTTAAATGGAATGATGGATCTAAAGTTGAGGGCTTTGGAGATAGAGAACCAAATAATAATGGCAAAGAAAGTCCATTTGAAGAAAATGTACTAATTCTATCGAATGGTTTTTTTTATGACGTTCCAGATACAAGTTTACATTACTGTGTTTGTCAATATGATTAAATTTTGATCATGCATTACAAACAATATTTATGAAACTAATTTAAAAAAAAGAAATATACTTGAACTGTTTTATACTTCCTAAATTCTCCCAGTCAACCATGAAATAATGACACATTGATGAAAAAGTCATAAATTTCATTAATGTGCAATAACAAGATTCAATAAATTTCTTTAATGTATCATCAATAGAAAAAAATCTTTTTCATTATATTTTTGATTTCTCTAAAAATTTAATATATAAACATATCTTGCTTAAAGCGTATCAATGCCTTTTTAAATAAATTACCTAGTTGCAAAAGAATATTTTTTGGTTGATCAGATATTATCGGCGATTTGAAGCTAAGACTCAATTCAAACTTTTACTGAAATTGCGCAGTTATTTTTGAAAGTTTAACATGAAAAATAAATCAAAAAAAAATTAAAAACGCAATTAAAATTAAATTTGACTAAAAATTAGCTTAACAAAACTCAATTCAAAAAGGCGATTTGGAGAAAAATTTTAGGATTTGAATGTCTTTTGGTCAAGTTGTATTTTAATCAATCATGAATTTCTAGATTTTAAATAAAATGTTGAACTATTTTCCATATCAAAATATTTTCTAAAATTTAAATAACAAAACTTTATTTTTAGTTGTTTTTGAACTGAGTCATGAATTGGTGTATTGATACCTAACTTCAAATCGCCACATTATCTTATAAATATAAGCTAATAAGATAATAATGGATAAAGTTTAATTCAATAAAGTTTTTTAATGTCTATTGCATTATGTGAGCAGTTGGTCACCTAATATGTGACCGAAGAATCCTACTGAATTAGGTGACCAGTAAATAAGTAACTAAATTTTTTTAAAAATTAATAATACAAAATTATATTTAATTATGTGACCATAAAAAATAAGTGACCAAAAGACATATTTATTACGTATTTTTTAACCGCGTAAAATATTTTTATAAAAAACTGAAGTTAGTATCAAATTTGGATACCTGAAAAAGAAACACTCACTATTTTTTATAAAAACAAACACCTGGATGTTTTTTTGGAAATCGATTTTCGATAATGGCTTACTATATATCAAAAAATTCGTCTTTTTTTTAGTTTTTAAAACTTATATCTAAATTTTCATATTTTCTATTTTTTGTGTTTAGTTTTTGCATAAAAAAAGTTTTAAAAGTTAAACACCAGGTTGTTTTTTGAGTTTTTGTACTTTACACCCCCCATGAAATTTTAACATTAAATTATGCTCTTAAAATCATTACTAAACGGTACCCTAGTACATTCCGTGCCTTTTTATTTTGACCCAAAAATAAAATCAGTGAAAGAATTCAGTGAAAGTAACCGAATTTTATTAGAAAAATTCCAATTTTTTCAAGTACAAAGTTTGGTTGTTTGATGTTTCGAAATAAATTAGGAGAAATATAAATTTTTTATAAATTAGTAAAAATAAAAAAAATACATCAAATCAACAGTTCGAATAAAAAAATTTAAAATTTAATTCAAAATTAAAGTTATTATTTTAATTTTTTCAAGTACAAAGTTTGGTTGTTTGATGTTTCGAAATAAATTAGGAGAAATAATTAATAATTTAAATATTCTAGATTTGATACAGATTTAAAACAATTCAAATTAAATTTGTATAAAAATTTAGATAAAATAGTAAACATTTTCACTAATATAAATAATAACTTTAATTTTGAATTAAATTTTAAATTTCTTTATTCGAACTGTTGATTTGATGTATTTTTACTAATTTATAAAAAATTTATATTTCTCCTAATTTATTTCGAAACATCAAACAACCAAACTTTGTACTTGAAAAAATTGGAATTTTTCTAATAGAATTCGGTTACTTTCACTGAATTCTTTCACTGATTTTATTTTTGGGTCAAAATAAAAAGGCACGGAATGTACTAGGGTACCGTTTAGTAATGATTTTAAGAGCATAATTTAATGTTAAAATTTCATGGGGGGTGTAAAATTTACTATAAGATTTCTTTATGAGTATGGAAAGATGAAAAATGTCTTTGAAAAATTGTCATAATTCACTCTAAAATCTTTATTTAATCGTTTTTAATAATGTCTATCTGCAACATTATTTTTTTAAAACACAACTAGGAAAACTGAAGATCTTTGTAAACTGTTAAAACAGAGCATACACAAAACTGATTTGTATTTTTTATTTCCAAACCGTTTGTACACTGTGTTAACCTTGTTTCGGATTTTACTGTATTATTCTTATTTGAATTCTTTTGACTTTTTTGAATGAAATTATTGTTTAAAAAAATTTTGATTTTAAAATTCAAAAGAGAACTAAAGTAACTTTATAATTGCAAGCAAAAGTCTTATAACATAAATAATTTCAATAATTTTTTTTGATATAAATTATTCAAATTTGAACGAAAAAAATTTCCTCAAAAAAAAAATAACTCAATGAAAATTTATTGATTTATTTTATCTTTTAAAAAAAAAGCAAAGAGATGTTGAACAAAAATTTAAAAAATTTTTTTTTTATAAATTTAAACACTACTTATTCTAAGCATTTATCGACACATCAACAACGCATTCTAACTCAAAAAGACTTAATCGAAAAACTAAAATTAAAAAACACTGACAGCATTAAAAAACCTTCTATTTCACAAAAAATAAAACAAAATAAAACACTTGCTAAAAAAGACTTTACCGAGGCTAATAAACGATTAGAATTATTAGAAAATAAAAATTTAATTTATAATAATGTTGACGACGAAAACCAAGACGTTCAAATTAATCCACACGACGAAAAAGAATATCTAAAACAAGCCTCATTTAAATTAAGAAATGAGACCCTGGACGAAAAAGCCAAAGAATATCTCGACAAAATGCCATCACTTTTAAAAACATCAACCGATCCGAAACACTTGACCATCATCCACCAAGACCTTGTTAAAAAAGTAAAAAAACTTATTGAACAAAATACTAAAACACCTTTTGAACAAGACTTAAATGTTTTCGCCGAATTAAATCCCGGCTTTGGTTTAGTAACAAAAGAATTTCTAGAAAATAATTCAAATTTTAAAAAATTCTTATTATTCGAACCATTAGCCAAATTTAATGATGATCTAATCGATCTAAAAAATAATTATTCCACTCAGGACATTCATTTATTAAAATACGACTCATTTTCCGATACTTTTCTATTCGGATCTAATCCGAAAAAACGCATCGATTTTTTAAAATCATTAAAAACCGATGATGTTTTAGTCAAAGATGTCAATTTAAATTTCTATGGTATACTACCATGGAATTGTAGAAATTTCCTAAATCGTCTATTTACGTATTATTGTTCAAATACGGGATTTTTTGGTCTTAATCAATTCAAATCTTTTAGTAAAGAAGTCAATTATGATCTGAATTTTTCAAGTCCAGAATTTTTTTTATACGTACCCGAGTTTATATGGGCGAAATTGAACCCGTTTTCAAGTCCAAAATACTCGAAATATAAAAATAGACTATCTGTTTTTTCGAGTATTTTAACTAGTATGAAATTGTTGGACACACAGCCTATAGAATACTTTTTTCCATATCCAATTATGTCCAAAATGAGGAGTCACACGAGTATAGAAAATAAAAAAATGTATTTGATACATTTAAAGTTTAAAGAGAAGAGTCTTATTGGACAAGAGAATAAAAGGCTTTTCTATTTGTTCGTAACAAATTTGTATTGTCATAGGAATGATGAAATTTTAAAGAATGTAATTAAGAGTGTGTGCAAGGATACGGATGAATTGATTAAACAAGTTGGGTTTTTTCGTTATTCAAAAATAAGAGATGCTAGTCCCTATTTAATTATGAAAATATTTAATTTTTTAATGGAGAATAAAGAGCTTAGTCAAATGGAGGATTTGTTAATTAATTCAAGTGAGTTTAGAAAAGTTAAAGATGATGCTGTTAAGACGAGAAATAAAGAGATTAAAGTATTGAAGGATATTAATAAAGATCTTAGTGGACAATTTGTTTTTACTAATAAAGAATAATAATATTTTTTCGATGTGTTTTTTTTTATTTTGTTAACTGGAATTTAAATTCCAGAACAATTATTTTTTAATCTAATGAGACTAAGAAATTTATGACAATGCGGCCGAACATGTACGTGATAACGGGTAAGTATTAATTTTTTTCTAGGATTATGTAATACAATTTAGGAGGAGGTAAGAAAACAAAAAATATAAAAAAAATTTGGTCAGTGCTTAAAAATCAAGAAATAAATAAGAGGAAAGTTTAAAAGAGTTCTTGCAGTTAGATTTGAAATTTTATTTGGAGTCACTTTTTTTTCACATTTAAAAAATTTTCTATCAAATGAGCTTAAATTTATAGTTATTCACAAATTGAAAAAATCTCGAAAAATTCAAAAAAATTTAAAAAATTATGATGTCTTTAGCAGAAAATTTTCAGGCAAAAAATTTGGGTCTGCGTTTTCGGCATACACGAAAAAATTTTCACCATACATAAAAAAAATTTCAGCATACACAAATTTTAATCTTAGCATACTTCACTTTTAAACATATAAAAGAATTTTTAACGAACATTTATCTGATTAGCATCCAAAAATTTAACACTAGGAGCACCAAAATTTTTTATACTAAAAAGCACCGAAGATGTCATTTTGACATCACACCATCATTTACTTTCAAATCTCGCTTTATTTTATTTTTTTTATTTCTATAATGTGTAAAATTGAAATTTTATGATGAAAATAATTTTTTTCCGAATAAAAAGTATTAAATTACCTAAAAATTTTCGTCAAATATTAGAAAATTTTGGCAAATACAAATTCGTTATCACATAGATGCATTAAAAAGAAGATAAGAAACTATGTTAAATTATAAATAAAAACTATTTAAATTGTTTTAAAATGATAGAAAGATATTCTTTTTATAAAATTTAAGAAGGAATTGTGTAAAATCAATAATTGTTCATCCATATTTTAGCCAGATGTCAAAATGACATCTTTGATGCTTCTAAGTAACTTTTTGAATTTAGCCGGAAAATAAACCTCCGCAGAAAAGATCAAATAATATTTTTATAAATTTCGTTATAAAAAACTTATTCACAAATTTTAAGTCCAGAAAAATGTGATTTTCTACATTTTTCTATTCAATAAATATCAAAATATGTCAAAATGACATCGCTGGTGCTTCTACAGTACATTTCTGAAATAAGTTGACAACCTGCTTAAGAGGCTGCTTAAGACCGTCTTAAGAGATTTTAAGCAGTCAAAAATCTATGCTTAAGAGGTTCTTAAGACGATGCTTTTGCTTAAGCAAAAACTGCTTAAGAGTTGCTTAAGACGATTTTCTGCTTAAGACGTTTTTCAAAAATTTTTCTAAAAAACATAATAAATTATGTTAATTTCCTTTAAATAATTACCTGAGTAATATTAATATGATTTTTTAATTAAAATATTTAATTGTTTTTTTTAAATCAAATTTATTTTTAAATTATTTTACGTCTATTAAAAAACGAAAAATTTTTGAAAAAAAATTAAAGCTTCTTCTAAAATTAAAAATTTTTGACTTCCTTTGAAGATTAATAATTTAATTAATTAATTTTGCTTGAGAAAAAAATAAAATTCAATTTTTCGGCCTTGTTGAACTTTTTTTTTGAAATTCTGTGAATTTTCAGCTGAATTTTTATTTTTTATTCAAAATATAGGATTAAAGTTTTTTATTAAAACAATTAACGTTCCTTATTTTTGTTAAAAAGCGGCTGTTCAATTAATTGTTTATTTAAAGAATTTTAAAGTTATTGCAATCCTTCCTTTTAAAAAAAATTTTTCTCAAGAAATTTTATGCTTCGGAAACATAAAAATAATTTTTTAATTGTTCAAAAATCAAAGTTAATTAATTTTTTATTAAGATTAATTAAATGATTTAATTAATTTAAATTTTAGTATTTTTTTTTATTTTTTTGCCGTCGGCCGCGCATTGTTTTAAAATTTTAATAAATTATGTTAATTATTGCTTAAGACTATCTCTTGCTTAAGAGGCCTCTTAAGCATGTCTTAAGAGGCCTCTTAAGACGATATTTTTTTTGCTTAAAACTTGCTTAAGAGTTGCTTAAGACGTCTTAAGAGGCCTCTTTAGCATGTCTTAAGACCCTCTTAAGATTTGCTTAAAAAGTTGTCAACTTATTTCAGAAATGTACTGTAGTGTTAAAAAATGAAAAATCGCTGTTCAGCATACATGTAAATAGTGATTATTTGATTAAAATATTTGTTTAAAAACAAATTATGGGCAATTTAAGCGATAAAAAGAAGGAACTGCTTTGTTTAATTGAATTTCCACTGGAATTTGTTCGCAATTTTAATCAAATTGCTTCAAGTGTATTCACAGCGACGTTTTTTTTCCCTGAGTATACAGGATTTGTTAACTTTCTATAAAATGAAATAATTAAAATTTTCAAAAAGTTAATTTTTTTCAGTAAACAAGTGTTCTATAATTATTTTTAAAAAATGTGTATGTTATTAAAGTTAGGGACGACCAGTTCAACATACATAAAAAAAATTTCAACGCACACATAAAAATTTTTCAACAGACATATTATTCCATCTCAACAGATTTAACTTCTCAACATACAAAATGACTTTAAAACGCACAAAAATATGTTCAACATACATAAAAAAAAATTTGATAAAAATTTTTTTTATTTCGGACTTTCTCAACTTAGAGATCTATCCTAATATCTGTCCTAATGTTTATATTTTAAACATAGATTCTGTTATAATTTATTACTTAAAAAATCTGGTTCCCTCAGATCTTTTTGTCCACATAACTAATGGTCAAAAAAGCCTTTTTTTTTTAAAAAAAAGTCTATTGTTTTAAGGTCAAAATATGTATGTTATTCAGTTTTTGTGCGTTGAAATTTTTTTGTATGTTTTGATTTTCAGTATGTGCACTGAAAAGTTTCTCTATGTATGTTGAAAATATTTTTTTGTATGTTGAAACAACAATCTCTTAAAGTTATCTGTTGAAATTTGTATGTTAGTTAGTTAAGTGTTTTTTTTAAGATTTTTTGTATGTTTTGATTTTGGGTATGTATGCTGAAACTTTTTTTGTGTACGGTGAAAATTTTTTAATGTATGCTGAAACAACAATTTCAAAAAGGGAAATATTTTGATTTAAATAACTTTAACAGATCAGATCTTAAACAAACTTTAATTTGGTATTAAAATTCTTTTTTTTTTTTTTTTTTTT
>NTPY01001038.1:332013-352148 GCA_002922825.1 Brachionus calyciflorus
GATTAATCTTTTTTATAATTTTCCATTTAACATCTTATGATGTTAGAAAATTTCATCACTTAGTGAGAATTGTACCTTAGACCTTTCGCTCCAAAGGACTCGACTTACACCACTCGGTCATAGCCCAGTCATAATTGGGATGATGAATCCATTTATTTATTAAATAAAAAAAATAAAATAAAGTAAAAAATTAGTTAAGTGAGGTTTAAAATGCTACAAGTTGCAAGACTTTATGGTATGTTAAAAAGTCATTAAATCTTACAAAAAAAACTTGAAATACCTTTTCCTTGGCCAACAGATTCAGTTTGATTCTTAAATTTTTAATATAGTTATTTTTCAGTTAAACATTTAGATGATTAAGTTGCATTATCTTTTAATCGTTTTGTTAGATTAAGCCCTATTCTAAAAGGAGTACATGGAACAAGTTGGTTCTTTAGGTATAACAAAAAAAAGAAAACTTTGTAAAGAAAATTTCGCCCTATCGAATGTAAAAAAAGTTTTCGAAAAATTATATTTTTTAAAGGTGCTGAAAAGTTTCAAAAAGAACCAATTAAGCAAAATTGATACTTAATTAATTTTTTTCTTTTAATTAAAATATGAACCAGAAATTTAAAAATTTGAGAAAAAAAAATTTCTCTGTTAAACTCAACTAAACTTCGATCAATTTCGATAAAAAAATAAACTGAATTTTTTTAAGAACAGGTAAGATTTTTTTTGATTTTTAAATGATGGTCTATTTTAAGAAAAACCAGCTCAATTCGGCAAAATAAAGTTTTATTACTATTACTATTTACAATTTAAATTAAAATTACTTTGCAAAATTTTTTAAAATTCCAAATTTTTTTTTCAAATTAAATCAAATCATGAAATTTTTTTTGTGCATTTGCAAAAAATAAAATTGAAAATAGTAAATTGTAATAGTAATAAAACTTTATTTTGCCCTCAATTCTTAAGTCTCTGATAATAGAATTTACAGAACTTATTTTCAACGCTTAGACAAAAAAAGATTTAAAAATTATTCTGTATTTTAAAGGCCAATCGTTTTATAGGCTGTTGAACATGTCTTTTAATCGATTTAGAATTAAATTGCCTTAAAGGACAAATAAAAAATTAAGATAATTGAATTATAACTCTTTATTTAAACTAATACCGTATCAGCTTGCCTAGCACTCTAAGAGGAAAGGTTGAAGTCAATATTTTTTCCATTAGAAGACGTCCCATCGATACCATTTTAAAACAATTTTTTAATTTTTTTTAGAAAAAATATTGACTTCAACCTTTTTTCCAATATTAGAAGCCAATGTTCGACTTTTTTCTAACGATTTATTTAACTTTATTCCAAAAAAATTTTAAAAAAATAAAAAAAATTAAAAGACAAAAGACTAAATTTAAGGTTTTTTCTATTTTTGGAGTCTACTCTAAGAAAAAAATGGCGAATTAAAAAAAAAAAAATTCGGAAAAAAAAATTTAAACTTGAGTGTTTCTTATGATTTTGCCATTTCAGTCGCGCGGAAGCCTTTTACGGCCTCTTTTCCTCTTATTTTCTTGTTGATTTTCATATAAGTTCGAATCTTCTTGAACACTTGTTTGTCTTGAGACTCCAATTTGTTTTGAGCTCTCGATATTTTGACTTGAAGTCGGTCCGTTAGACCTCAAAGTATCAACTTGCTGAGTTGTGCTCTGCTTATTTGGTTGCAAAGAGTTATTAGCTCGAGGGATTGTATAATTAGATTGAAGTGATCTCCATTGGCCTACTGAAGGTGCACTGGGTGGAACTTGAGAGGGGTAAACTGTATTACCAAGATCCCTTAAAACAAGTCGCCTCGAATTGGAGTCTAAAGACAAACAAGTGCTCAAGAAGATTCGAACTTAAATGAAAATGTACCAAATCATATGATTAAATTGTTTCTCATAAAAAAAAAACAAGAATTTTAATACCAAATTAAAGTTTGTTTAAGATCTGATCTGTTAAAGTTATTTAAATCAAAATATTTCCATTTTTGAAACTGTTGTTTCAGCATATCTATTATAACATGATTTCAATATCGTATTGTTTTTGAAACAAACATGTGACATGTATGCAACAACCTGAAATTTCATACATGCCACATGTATGCTAAATTCTTTTATGACAGACATGTCACAGGTCTGAAATAGGAACCTCGACAGACATGTCGCAGACGTCTTTTCCAGGCTATTACATGCATGTCGCAGACAAATAAGTTTGACTGGGAAACGTATTTATGAAGAATAGTTGAAGTCATAGATGAGGACATGTGCTTGTCTAAGAATTTTGAGCCTATAGTCAAGTAGGACAAAAGAAAATCAGCTGAGATCCGTTGGGGAAAAAGGCAAATAGTTCTCATTGAAAACATGTTGACATTTGGCCAAATGCAAAGTAATTATCAACTGAATCGCTTCAGATTTCTCGAGTCTGCTAAATAAGCTTGTCCGAGAATCAAATCTCTTAAAAATACTTTTCTTCTGTATTTTTTCGAAGGATCAAAAAAAACTTTTTTTAAAGTTTTTTCAATTGACTCTTAGTTTTGATTACAAAAATTTCAATTTTATTTAAAAAATAAATTTTGAAATCAAAAAGAACATTTTAAACTAAAAAAAAAATTATTTCATATTCTTATTTAAAAGTATTTATTTTTTAGATTTATATTATTTTTTAGATGAAATAATTTTTTTTTGTTTCAAACTAAAATGAACCGTAAAAAACCTCAACCAAATGAAATAACAAATTATGACTTGTCACCATTTATGCCACACAACATGTCAAAAACAGCCTACGAAAACGAGACCATAGAAACTCTAAGAGAAAAACTATTAATCAAAAGCGAATCTCTAAAATTACTTAGTCGTCAATTGGAACAATGTAACAAAGAAAAAAACGACTACAAACGTCTCATCGATCAACTTTACGACAAAAATCTCTCACTTAAAAAAACTTTATTCTTTAAAGAAAATTCAACTTCAAATACACAAAACGACTTTAATAATAATCTCGAGTCTAATTCATGTTTATTTAATGACATAGACACCGACGACTATACTAAAGTCCTTAAAGATTTAGTAAAAAGTCTTCAAAAAGAAAAAAGTGAATTAATTCAAAAAAACGAAGATCTAAATCAACAACTAATTGACTATAAAGCTGATTTAAAGCTTTTAAGAGAGCAAATTGTGCGTCAAAGAGTCGGCACTTATCTAGAAGGTCTTACTTTAGGTGATTTTAATAATAATAATGATAAAATAAAGACAAATATTCCGTCGTCAATGTCATTTAATTGTTTAAATGACGCTAAAAAAGATCTAATTCGTCAAATTGAAGATTTAAGAGAGGAGAAAAATTCAATAGAAAACGATTTAAAAATGATTATGTGTCAAAAAGAGGAATTGGAAATTGAACGTGATACCTACAAGGATAAATACACGCGTATCAATTCATTTGTCGAAGTTAATTCAGCTCGTTTGGGTCTTAGAGTTGATGAAATGATTTCGAAGAATAAATATTTGAGCGAGTTGTGTCAATGTATGAGAGAAGAAATGGATTTAATGAGACAAACAACACGAAAAAATAACGAAATACCTCAGAATTTAAAAGTACAAATAAAAAATTTATGGCAAAAAATGGACATTTTTGTCGGTAATAATGAAAATTTGGATAGTAAATTACTTGTTTTGTTCGATGAGTGTAAAGAATGTGTTAATGTTTTAGTTGAAGGTCTAAATGATAAACTTGTTGCTTTACAACATCAAAAAAAATGTAATAAAATTTTGGCATCGCGCGTTCAAGATCTAGAAAAACAATTGAATATTTTGAATAATGGTGAATTGGATGTAAATAGTTCGTTATTAATTAATGATTCACCGAAATCAATGAGTAAATTACCAGAGCCTATTAAGCCAAATAGCTAGGTTTTTCTTTTTTAGTTTTTATGATGATCTCGATTTTAAATTTTTTTAATTTTTGACATTTTTTCGTTTCGTTTTTTATTTAATAAAAAAATTTATTTTTTAATATTTTTTTCTTTTATTTGAAGTTTTGGTTTAAAATAAAAAGTTTTATTCTCAAAAAAACAAATAGACATATAAACTTGAAACTTTATTTGTAAAAAAGTTGAAACGTTGAACTCAGTTTTTAGCAAATGTTAAAACTCAAATTCGAAGAAAAATCAAAACTTATCAGATGATCTTTGATTTTACTTCAAAAAATGATTCAAAATTGTTGCATATGGAAACAATTTTTTTTGTGGAGGGGGGCCCCTCCCCTCTTTTCATAAGCCAACTGGCTGCAAATTGATGCCTTAATTAAAAAGAACTCGCTTATCAATTCTAATTATATTTTTCAATCGAAGATCAGAAAGTTTCATTTTGAACTCAGCTGAGATTTAGGTCGTTCGTTGACGATACCTCGAAAAATTTCATCTTGCTTAAGGTGTCCAAAATGATAAACCTTATTAAGTCAAAATGACTTGAATATTGAAAAAAAATTAACTTTAGGTTTTTAAAGATGAAAAATTCAAATTTATCAAAAAAAATTCATGGGTTCACTTTTTTTCGTGTCATTAAAAGACCTTCTTAATTTTAGTATTTTTAAGGGTATATTTGATTTACATATATCGAAAATCTTTTTTTTTCGGTAATTCTGAAAATTTAAACTTTTTTTACTAGAAACACAAATCTCTATGATAGCAGTAAGTTTTTTGAGTATTTTTAAACGAAAAAAGAAAAAAAAATAATGTCGTAAATTTTGTCAACCATTCTAAGAACTAAGCTTTAATTTAACCGGAATTCTATAAGGAAGAGTGCCCATCGATAGCATGTTATAACATTTTTTTTAATTTTTTTTAGAATTCCGATTAAATTTCATCATTTGTCTATTAATAAAGGCTAATTTTGACTTATTTTCTTCCATTTTATTTACCGTATTCTCTTGCGCTTGCGCATGCGCCAAATCCCATCAAAACCATGTTAAAAAATTAAAGGAAAAGGGTTTTTAAGAAAGTTTTGGTCTGTTTCCTATCTCAATAAAAAGAAAGTATTGGAATATCTTCAAACTAACGGGAATAATCAGAATTAAGCAATTTGACATTCAGTCAAGAATTATTTCTAATTGTGTTAGACAGAAAGGCCAAATTGCTGATGCCAAATACAAAAGACGATATACTTGAGTACTACAAAATATTGTGGCCAAATTTCCTGAAATGGAAGGTCGGCTTCTATTATGGTTTGACCAACAAAGGTCTGAAAACAAATGTGTAAGTGGTATAGCGTTAAAATCAAAAGCTCTCGAAATTCACTCTGAGATGTATTAAAACAGTATTAATAATTATTTAGCATTTCGAGCTAGTGATGGATGGCTTGCTGGGTGAATAAATAGACATAACAAAACACTACGTCGAGTAACTACAACTGGTCGTGATTTGGATTTTAATTTTAATCAAATCATAGCTGAGATTTTGAACAAAGCAGCAGAAGTTTTTCGTAAGCATCATTTTGACACAAAAAAAATATTCAATATGGATTAAACATCTATAAATTTAGATTGTCCATGTCGTTTTACTTTTGCTGCTAAACGTAGTAAACGAGTAAAAATCGATACAAATGGAGCCGAATTAATACGCATTTCAGCCATTTTTACAGGTTCAACTGATGGCGAAAAATTGCCATTATTTCTTCTTGTGCCTCGTACTAAAGAACTTGAAAATTACCAACCCCCAAACAATGTGAGAATAATTTACAAAACCAGAGGTATTTTTAATGAATATACCATTTGCGACTTTTTAGCATGCACAATGAATGATCAACATAATATTACATTATACTTCGACTCTGCTAGATGTCATATAACGGATAAAGTAAGAAGTAAAATGGATGAATTGGGTGTCGAGTATATATTCATCCCACCACATATGACCAATTAACTACAGCCAGCTTACAAGTCCTGGTTTTCTTCGATCAAAAAAGCTTACTGTACAAAATGGAAAGAATGGTCGAAAAAGAACTTATACAATTAGGCATGTTAAAGTTTTTTGTCAATTTTCTTTTTTTCAATTTTTTTGACCAACAAAAATCGCTCTGCAAAACACTTTAAAAGATTTTTACTGGCAAAAAAAATGTTGCATAGTGAAGCAAAATTTGCTGCACCTGTTGGCAACGTCTGCAAAAAATTGTGCAATTTTAATTGCGTATTTAAATTAGACTTTTTTAATGCTGTGCAATTTGCAGAAAATAATTTTTATTGCAAAATTTCAGATATCGGTGAATTCTGTGCGAATTTACTCAAATTTAAATACGCAATTAAAATTGCACAATTTTTTGCAGACGCTTCCAACAGATGCAGCAAATTTTGCTTCACTATGCAACATTTATTTTGCCAGTAAAAATCTTTTAAAGTGTTTTGCAGAGCGATTTTTGTTGGTCAAAAAAATTGAAAAAAAGAAAATTGACAAAAAACTTTAACATGCCATACAATTAATGGAAATTCTAGATTTCCTTGTTATGTTTTACCTAACAAATGGCTATCAGATAAATGGGAATCTTTCGAGCTGCATAAAATAAAAAATTCATTTGTGTTCTGTGGCATTACTGGTCAAAATGGATTAAAACGATCTACATAGAATGTTTGAAGAAAAAGTCTCGAACAATCTTGTTTTTAAAATGCTTGTTTTTAGCATTTAGTGATGAGGACAACTTTGATTGTAATTTAGAGGATCTATATTTATCAACATTAAACAATCAAGGAGAAAGTGTAGATGAGATCGAAAACGAACAAGGAACACCACGATTTTCTACACTTCAATCTACAAAGTTAGATAATCAGTTAAATTCAAATCCGTTAGTTGATTAAAATATTAATCAAAATTGGAATTCGATGCTTCTTTTAGATTCACATTTAAGTTTTAATAACAATACTTCACTCATGTTTAACCAGACAAATTCTTTAGCTTATCCAAGTTTTAAAACACAGTTAAATCCAAGTTTTTATCCACAAGTTTACATTTTAATCTTGATGCCACTCCCGCAACAATTTCGCAATCTCAAGTTCAACGCGGGCCACAATCTCAACAACCAGATCGACCCCTTAGTCAAGTCTAACTTCAACACCAAGCTCGGCCACAATGTGAAGTTCAACAACAGACACAAACTCGACAACTATGTGAAGTCAAACAACAGACACCAGCTCAAGTTCAATTAGTTTAAAATAATAAAACTGCAAAAAAATGTGTCGCAAAAGAATTCCTCGTGAAGAAAATGCAAATATTACTCGACAAAAAAAAACCTAATTCAATGTTTTTTAAATCAAATTAAGTTCCGATTTTTTTAATTTATAGACTAAACTTAAAAAATAGAATAGTCGTTAATTTTAACTTTTAGATAATTTCGAATTTAATTCTATAATTTTTTTAAGATCAGAAGGGAAGAATCTTAAGTATATAAAACTGATTTCTTTTTTTGGCCAGAAAAAGTTTCAATCGAGAAATAGGAATTATAAAAACAGGAAAATAAAAAAAGGAATTATATTTATTTTAACTGATTTAAATCAAAATTCAACAAAATATTACAAAATTCAAAATTCAGCCCAGAAGACTAACGAATTTTGTATAATTTTTTTAAAGATGATTTCAAAAAAAATTTTGAAGGTAATGAAAATATTTTTTGTATTTAAAAATTCCTTTAAAACCTAACATATTAAATAACTAAATTCCTGCTGTCGCTTTCGAGAGTACAAAAAGTCTTTTACAAAAACTAATTCAAAATTTGAATTCAGCATAAAAATTTACCGTAGACAATAAATTTTAAAAAGGACTGTGTAGGATAAGGCCAATATTTTCCCCCCAAAATTTTCCCAGTGTTAGAAAACAATTTATAGCTCATTTTGAAGCTTATTTTACAAGAATTAAAACTATATATAGATATCGTATATCCGAGTGTGCCATCGAACTCAAATTTGCACTCAAAGTTGACGAAAAAAGCTTTTTATATTATTTCGTTTTTTAAAGAAAATTTTAACAAAATATTATAAAAAAGATATTTATAATATAAGAATATGATTTTATTTGAAATTATCTACAAGAATTAGCGTCGAATGTTTTACTTTAATTTATTGACGGATTTTGTTAATTGTTGAACAATTAACCATTTTGCGACTGAATGACAGAATGGTTGAATTTCTGATTTTTGACTCCAAAAATAATCATCTCGATCTACAGTTATTTCAAAAATTCCATTTTTTTTCGTGTGTTCTGCAATATAACTTAAAATTTGTTTTAGTTGATAAATCCCAAAAGAAATATTCAAAATAATTTATTCGTCTGAAAGTTTAGGAAAATCTTCAAGACCCTCTCTTTTTTCTAAGGAAAATCCCTTTTCTTTTTTTAAACTTTTATGACTTCCAATTTCTGTAAATCATTTGAAATATTTAATTTATTTTTGATATTTATCGCAAGCTGTCTACCATATTCTTTATCTGAAGTAAGTCGATCAAAATACCGATTTATTAACGCACCAGCAATTCAATAGTCAAATCCTATGTGATTTAACATTGTATTTATGATAACGCTTTAAAAGATTGTTTCAGAATTCCATTGACTGCTTCGATTACCCATCTTGATTTCGTAACTTGCCTTGAATTATTTACTTATTCAGTCGTTAGTTTTTATTTATCTGAATCTAAATAGGAAGGCATCATAACTTTGTAACCTAATCCTTCAAGCTCTTTTACAGCATCTCTAAACCCTCTATCTAGAACAAAAATGTCATTTTTTCGAAGAGTTTGCTCCATTTTATCGTTATTTTTTTGAGTAAATCTTTAATAATAGTTGCATCATTAACAATCACAGCAAAAGGAACAACCATTGGTTACACAAAATAAAAAAGGTTTCACCAGATTTCTCTTTTTTTGACCAGAATATGTCATTCTTTGAAACATATAATTTACACTTTCTTGGCAATAACAATAAGTACCTAAAAAAAAGAATGAAAATTAATTATTTTTATTGTTTTATAAAAGTTTTACCATCTGCTATTATAACTAGTTGATCTTCACCAATAAAGCTCTTTAGCTATTTCGCTATTTTGTTTAACCCAGTAGTCTCGTTCCATCACTGAGGGCCCTAAGTTATACGGAACAAAATCTTCAGTGAGAGCATCTCTAACTTGTTGGCAAATATGAGAAATACTTATTCGATTTTCTAAACTAAAATAAGAAGCGATTGCTTACTGATCAATACCAGTCTTTAACCAAAAAAGATAACAGCAAGAGCTTAAGATTTTGACCTATTGATTGATTCACACATAGATCGTAAACAACTTAATAAATCTAAAAAATGTTCTTGGCTTAAACCGGTAGTATTTTTTATTGTTTTTTTTTCATCAATCTTAATATTTAATATTTTTCTTTTTTACGAGATATCGCGGTCAAGGAAAAATTTTTAAATGTCAGGGTCAGAAATAAATAAATAAATAAAAAAAATAAAATTAGATAATCAATTAAATAATCAATCAATTAATTAACCAATTTTCTCTACTAATAAAAAAGCAAGAAATCAGAGTTATTAATACTAAAATTATATAATTCAAAAGAGTCCGATTAATCTTCTAAATTTTCATAAAAAGTCTCAAAATAAAAAATTGATAAAAAAATCTAATATTAAATTAATAAGCCATTTTTCTATTTTTACATTTGATCTGTTTTTTTCTCAGTAAATTGGTGATTAGAAAGAAAAAGTTATAAATTCTACAACTAAAAATTACTATTTTATTTATTGTAAATCTTCAAATTTTTAAAAGTAAATTTAAAATAAAAGTAATTTAAAATAGCGTTTCGATGCCGAAAAGCTAAGTATGGCCTTTACTCAATTTAACACCAAGAGATACTTTCGGAACTTTCGACCTTTTTCTTGGACGATCATGACGATACCAACTGAGCTATCAAAAATTACCAAGAACTTATTTACTTATTGCGAATGCAGGATTTCTAGAAAAAGTCTTTCTTCTATTGAGAAAATTACTTTTTTGATCCTTTAGTTATAATTGAAATTAAACTCAAAAGATGGTTCATAAAAATGGCGTAATATTTTTAATACTCTTGCCAATGCTTACCACTTAAATCACAAAAAGTATAATCTTTCCAATTAACAAATGTATTAATTATTCTAATTTTTATTCAATCTTATGATTGGCTCATTTTTCCTGCGAATAAAATTTCTTTAAAAAAATTATAATGTCTAATTCATTTCCGTGTGATTCACACATTTTCTTTCTACTTTCCGATCGGTTAGATAAAAGCGTTGTCATTTTACCCCCAAACAAAACAAAATATTATGTAAATAAGTAAATACTTGCTAAGCGTGACCAAGTTCTACCAGGCTAAACTTTAATCTTTCTTAATAGATAATTAACTTTAACTCAAATTTTTTAATATTGAGTTAAATTTTTATAATTTATCTTATCTTAAAAAATTACAAAAGCTTTTAAAAAAATAGCATTCAGGTAAGAAAATGTCTTTTTGCAGTTGATCAAAAGAACAAACTAATTTTTAATTAATTTTAGAACATTTTTCCATTGAAATCTTGCACAGTTCTTTATTGATTTCACAATATCGATTTGAAAAATTAAAAAGAATGAAAATGCTAATAATTTGAAGTGAAAAATGCTTAAACAGCTAAATTTTAAAACAATATTTGGAGATTTTATGATTTTTTTTTCATTTCAAGCCACCCACTCTGTGAATTTTTTTCAGTTTTAATTTTTTTATGAAAACCGGCAGCGAAGCAACGGGTCCTACTTGTCAATCTATAATCTCTAAATTGATCGAATAAGGTTTGATTTTGTGATTTCGCTCTTAATTTTTGCAGCATTTCATCTATACATTTACTATCAAATAATGTCTTTGTGCTTATAGGTTGAATAAAATCTAATGATTCATTATCGAATAAACCAGATTCTGTCAAATGATTTGGAAATGTTTGAATGTTTTTCGGAATAAAAATGTTCTTCTTTATTAAAACTTCTGTTTGAGCATTTTCTGGGATTTTCATTTTCATTTTCTGAATTTTATTTGAAATTCAAATATTCAAATTTTTTATATTTGAAAATATTTCATGTGATTTTTATTTTTTATAATTTGTTTTCAAAGACTCTTTACAAAATAAATTGAATGTTAATATACAATTGGCATTAAAATTCAATTTATTTTTTCAAAAATTTTCATTTTTTGAAACTATAATCTAATAAAAATTAAGAATATTTACTATATTTACTAAATTTTTAATGATAGATCTTTGTAGTTATTAATAAAAATAAGAGTATTTAAAAAAGTCTAAAAAAATTTTTTTTACAATAAACTAACTAACTAACTTTTTGAGGAAATTTAATTAAAAATAGTAATATCCTAGATAAAAAATTTTCATTTTCCATTAAAATTTTTGGGGGGAAATTTGCAATGTTATCCGACACTCCTTTCCAAAAATGTATACAATAAAATTAAATAAATATAATACGATTTGAGTTTCTTCGTCGGTCAATTCAAAAAAGTCTTTTAAAAAAACAAAATGAGGTACCTGATTTTGAAAGACAACGTACTTTTGGTTGTTTATTGTCAAATTCGCAAGCCATTGATTTGAGCTGATGGTTTATTTGCATAATTTCTTACAAAAATTAGCTTTCCGATAAAGCTCAAAGTTTGTCGCAATTTTAAATGCCATATGGTAGAAAATAATTATTGTTTTTTTAGTCAAAGATTTTTCAAATTGGCATGTCCAAATATTGTTTTTTTATATTTTAGAAAAAATATTTTTCGAAAGAAAATAAATCATTAGAAATCCTGTTGAAAGCGAAATAAACGTAAATTAAAAAATCGTTAAATAAAATTTATTTTGAACATCAAAAAATACCGTTTTTACTTTATTTAGTAGAAAGTATAGATTTAATATGAGGATCAATTTCTTCGTTTATTGATCAAAGACTTCCAGAAAATTTAAAGTTTAAAAATGTTTAATTATGTTAAAATTATTTGAATTTTCAAATTTCAGTTTTAGTTACAAATACCTAGCAGAAATTAATTTTTTCAAACCGAAATTCCGAATGTAATAAATAATGTAATATTTTAAATTATCTGTTTGTAGTTTTCGCGTTTATACTGAATTTTACGTCGTTTTACTAAGTCTTCGTATACTTTATTCAGAAACTTCAAACCTTAACTAAAATAATCCTACTAGCTCGAACTTTTCGAATCCGAAATTCCCGATCGATATCGAAAAGACATTTTTAAATTACAAACTCTAAAAGAGACATTATAAATCGATGTCCCATGACTCAAAAGAAGTTTAACGACCGAGCTTTTAATTCCAGTTTTATATCTTATTCATAACAAATTTTCTTATTTTTTTTAAACAAATTAAAAAAAATTTAAATAAGGGTCTAACTAGTACCCACAATGAAAAAACTGTTACCCAAAAATAAAAAACTGTTACCCAGCACAAAAACATACTAGCTTTTGAACATAAATTTTTCAAGTTACAAATCATTTTTAAACACAAAAAAAATATTTGATTAAATTTAAATTATCCCTACCGATATTCCTATGGTTTTTGGAAATCAAAAAAGCACCTGAACCTAGCGCTAGGGTATTAAAATTATCGGAGTCAATGTTTTGTTAGTCAAATTTTAAAAATATTGGAAAAAATTTTAAAATATATTTAAACTAGAAAATTTGATAACTTTAAATTAATTGTTTTATTTTAAAAAGATTCAAATTAACTTTTTAAAATTTGTATTTTTCAGTTTTGTTTTTCGAAAATAAATAATTCCTTATTAACACAAAAAAATTGTGCTGAACAGTCATTTGTGTTTAAAAGTTTCACTTTTGTGGGTAACAGTATATCATTTGTGGGTAACAGATTTTCCATTGTGGGTAAACAATTATCTCTTTAAATAATTATTTTTACATTTCTATCAAAAAATTTTTTTTTTCGGAAAAACTTTTCACAATTGCGCTTGCTGATTAATTCGTAGCAAACTCTTCAAAATACTTGAAAACTAATTCCTAAATTAAAATATTTAAGATTATTTGCATAAAACTGGCATTATTTAGAGCAGGGTACCCTAGAAAGGCCTTACGGCGGCCAATTGGACGGTTATCGGTTACATAAGCAAAACAAGAACCTTTCTTTGCTGAATACCAAGAAGTGCAAAAAGTTCAAAAAAATAGATAAAAAGGTACTAAAATGTACCTTTTTCGTATAAGACCATAAAGAGCAAAAAGAGCAGAGAGTATTTTTTAATGAAATTTTAATCCACTGTCTATCCATGCTAAATTTTTCTAAAAATTTTCCTTATGTTATTTTGAATTAATTGTAATTATATAATAAAATTGATAATCTTTATAAAAAATAAAAATTGAAAATAAATTTTATTTTTTCAAACTTGAGCAAGTGAGCAAAATGAAATTTGAGCAAAATTTACACTTTTCCGGTTAAACAAAAAAAAATACTATATAAATACGATATTACAATACTTCTAAAGCTTGATCCAAAATAACTGAAAAATTACTAATATCAACTTTTAAGGCCGCATTCTTCCAATACAACATACAATTAGCTTGTGATAAACAATCAATCGAATTTATTTTAGCATAAGTATCAGCATGAATTTTAGGATCATATTGAGTTACAAATCTAAAAAAAATATGACCACTTTGTACAGCTATGCGCTCATATAATGGATAATGAAAATGCGGTGCTGTTATTTCAATAATTGTACCAAGAGTTGGGACAAAAATTCCATTAGTCAAGCCGGCACCATGAACACCAATTAACAATTTTGCTTTGGATATTTTTTCAACTTGTTGTTGAAAATTTAATTCCTCTAAAAAAATACACTCCACACTCTCATTACCAAATTTTTCTCTTATAAATTCTTCAAATTCATTTTGATTTACAATTAATCTATTTTTTCTCTTAATTATTATGACTTTACGTCGCTCATAAACAATTCCATAACGTCTACTCACTTTTTCTCTAAAATCAATTGCTTCTTTCGGTCCAGTAAATAAATAAATCGATGTACCAGGTACTAAAACATGTTTATAACATTGTAATTTATATCGATTCGAATTAGCCTTATTAGTAAACTCATAGTTAGTTTCATCAATTTTTAAATCACTTGAAATTTCTAGGAAATTTCTTTGCCAATCGTTTAAATCGTTTGGCGATCGTGATATTAATCTAATACTTTTAAAAGTAAGACAAACATTATTTTTATTATAATGTTTGAAAAGAAATAATGGTGAGACTTTAATAGACCAATGAAAAATGTTATGACCATGGAAATCAAAAGCCAGGAACGAGTGACAACCCTCGTGATGAATCCTAGATTCTTTCCAAATTAATGGATTTGAATATTTGCCGCTTATAAAAGAGCGAAAAGGCAATGGGTTATTTGGATTTTTTCTCATGATTTTACCATTTGTATCTTGCACATAGTAGTGATCCCATTGACTCAATTGACCATTAAATTCAAAATTTACATTTTCTAATGTTTTATTCGTAGTTAAAAATATGAAATCGTTGTCTTTAAAGCAGACATTTTCGTATAAACAATAAGAAGTTAAATCAGCAAATTCTCTACATTCAATAATTTTTGTTTCAATTGTATTCGATGTTGCATGACTAATATTTGGTAGGTCAAGACTTTGAAATGGTTGTTTGATTTCATAGATATAATTCGTAGAAAGTGTTAGATAGATTAAAGTTGAAACTATAAAAAATAAAAAAAGAAATAAAAATGATTTTTTACTAATTTGCAACATATTTTTTTTTGTTTTAAAATTAAAAAATTTTTAAATTTTTTTATTTAGTTAAAAAGTTTTCACTTGGTTGCCTAAGAAACTATAAAAATTTGAAATCAGAACGTTTTTTATTCCGAACAGAATGAACAGAATAAATAAAGGAGTTTAATTTTGTTTTTTTTTAGATTTAAAACCAAGTTTTCTAACTTTATTTTTAAAGAAAAAATTTACCTTGCAAAGAAATGCGGCATGACCGAGGGGTCAAATTGACACTTTTTTCATGATATTAAATCAAATATTTTTAATCTGAATATTTTTTTCTAATTTTTTTTTATTTGCTGAATTCATATAATCAAAATGCATGCATTAACCTCTTAGTTTATCTTTCATGAAAGATAAACTAAGAGGAAATATTAAATTTTTCCGCAAAAAAAAAATAAATACATTAAGGACCGACGGTGTCAATTTGATCCCATTAGATTTTTCTGCGATAATTATTGCAAAAAACATTTTTTAATTGTAAACAAATTTAAAAAATGTTTTAGAAATAATTAAGAATAAAAAAAAAGTATAAAAAATCACAATAAGACTGAAAGAAGTCCACAAAGTAAATTTGATTTTATGTAATGCATATGACACACAATTGATAGCTTCCGACGAAAAAGATGCTGTTTTTTAGACGATGGTTATTTTATTAAATAAATTGATAAAAAATTATTAAATCAAAATCAAGAAAAAAACCTTTTATCCCTAATTTTTGAACAATCAAATTGCTGGGTACATCCCGAAAACTTGGGTTTAAGTGCATGCGACTTAAATTGAAAAAAAAAGTTAGATCGGTTTCGTTAGTGTTGGGCATTTTTTTTTCAAGTCGACTTGAATTTTTTGGGATTTAATTAAAAGTTTTAAAATATATTTATTTTGCTCAATTATTAAATTTTTGTCAAAAAAATTGAGTATCATAAAAATTAGATCGAAAAAATAACATAAAAAGAGCTATTTAGGCCATGAATTTCGAAAGTTCTATTATTTTTTTAGGCCTTTTGACCTTTTATACTTGACAAGCTCAGTGAGCTGAGTAATTTGGTGTGTTGAAGTTGGTTTGGGAATCTTTAAAAAATGTTAATCTCTAAGTAAAAAAGCATCTGACGAGTTTGCCAATAAATTTAGATTAGAATAAAATCGAATAAATTTTGGTTAGAATAGGTTTTGGTTAATTTCTTGAACAAAAAATTTAACTGAAATTTTTTATTTAATTTGAAGAATACTTTTCTTTTTCTATTTGAATCTTAAATTTTCTAAATAGTAGAATTTAACTAAAATTTATTCGATTTTTTTCTAATCTTTAACTTCTAATCCAACAGAAAAAGCTTTAAAATATTTTCCTCATCTAGATCTACAAAATTCAAATCTGAACTTATTTTTAAATTTTTTCAAAATAATATCAAATTTATTGTCAAACTCGTCAGATGCTTTTTTAAAAAATCAATCGACTGGAGTCGACTCCCAACACTTGGTTTCTTACAGGTCTAGCGATGTAACGGCCTTCTTTCGACAATTTTTAAACTTTGAGACAAAAAAAATTATTTTAATTTTTTTGGTTTCGAACATGATCGAAAAGTTTTGAAATAGAAACAAACAATGTTCGAACATGCCGTTAACTTATTTTAGGTTTGTACTGTATAATTAAACCAACATATAAATAATTTGAGTCGAATAAACTGGGCTATTAAGCCACCACAAACTAGACTCTTTTATGTAATCAAACCGAGTTAGACCTAAGCAAACAGCACTTGTCTCGAAAAAGTGGCATTACCATTACCTGACGATTACCATTAAATTTTCGAAAAAGTTTTTATTTTAATTTTTTTGAGAAAATTTTTTTTTTCAAATTTTTAACTGGACACTGGATTTGTCAAATTTAAATTTAGTTCTAAATTTCAATTACCGTAATGTATTAATTTTTTAAATTTAATTTAATATTAAGGGTTCTTTGCCTAATCTAATTCAAACTTTGGAAGAAAAATGTTTTTATTAAAAAAAAGTTGCCATATTGCTAATAGTAACGGGTGTTCAATAAAGGTTGTCGTTTTTTTGTTTTCTTTGATAAAATATTTTCTGTAAATCCGAATCTTTTGAAATTTTATACGTTTGTTTAAAGGAGCTTTATGTTCAAAAAAATGTAAAGAGTGGTTACCTCCTATGTGTCACCTTTGTTTTAATTACATTACCTTGACCCCTAATTTAAATGGTAGATGTCCTCCCATTTAATGAACTAAATAAATTAATTTTTATAAATCGTTGAATAGCTAATAAAATGGACTTTCAAAAGCTGTATTGATCGTTTTTATATGTTGTTTTGTTCAAAAGTTATATCTAAAAAACTTTAAAATTAAGCCTTTTTTTTAAAATGAAAATTTGGGCTTTTTTTGGTATTTGCCTTATAACTTTTACAGAAAAAAAATTCGGACTTACAGAAAATATTTTATCAAAGAAAACATAAAAACGACAACCTTTATTGAACACCCGTTATAATTGAATATTTTCATTTTAAATATTTAAGTCTTTCCTTTTTCTTTTCAACTTCTTTTTTTATGACAACTAGTGAGTAACTATTATTCTGGTATCGACCCTAAATTTTATCAGACTATTTTTATCAATCATTATCATGAATAATATTGAAGCATTGGAAGAACAAGAAGAAATTATTGAAAATCGAGATTATTAGAAGTAAGTTTTTTAAAACAATGGAGAAAAAGAAAAGTTTTATTGGTTCTTTATCATTCTATTTAAATGCTTATTTTTTGAGAAAAGATGTCGATTCGAAATTTTTTGAAATTTAGAATCGGCAAAATCGTCTGAGGAAAGATTAATTAAAAATAAAAATTAATCTCTCTTCTTTAGAAGGAAAGACCAGCGTTTACTATTTTTAAATGGGTAAAATCAAAGAAATTTTTTCTTTAAAAATTCCTTTTTTGAACACGAATTCAAGAGTAAAAAAAATAGTAACCAAGTAACTTGAAAACTTAATGCTTAAAACATGCGTAATTATGAAGTAAATAAAGGCTCAAGTGAATCCTAAATCAAATGCAAATTCCTAGGCACGAAACCGAAAAAATGTTGTTTCTTTCTTTTTTTTGTTTATTATCTTAGTGACACTTGAAACATGAAATAATAAAATAAAGTTCGTTTTTAATCATCTTAACAATTTTTTTTAAAAATTTTTTCAACATTAATAAAAATATGTGCTTTTCGATTAAGTAGGAAATTTACCAATCAATTATAATTGACTACAATAATAAATATTAATATTTTTAAGAAGTTTCTCAAAAAACAAACTTTGGATAATTTTTGTTATAAATATTTGTCTTATTGGAATTGTTTCGATTATAATTGGACTCATTCCTGTCTTTTTAACTAATAAAGGTTTAAATAAATGTAATATAAAAATTTATATGTTTTTAACTTTTTTATAATTCAAGGTAAAATTCAAAAAATTGAATCAAAAAAATATGCTGAAGGTATTTTTTTTAAAAGAATATCTACAATTTATTAAAAATAACAAAATTTATCTTAATTGTCAAGGCTCGACAAATATGATAATTAAATCTGATAACATTGGTTCTTTTACAATGATCTCTAGTCGAATGCTTCTAATAGAATTTAATTGCTCAAATGGGAATCTTGATTTTTCTTCGTTTGCGAAACAAGTAATAAAATAAATAAAAGAAAAATACAGTGTAACCTCGATTTTATGACCTTCGATTTTGTGACAATTTAATTTTATGACATAAAATCGGTGCTCCGCAGAAAATTACCATCGCTACAATGTTAATTTTTCTTGATCTTATGACATTTGAATTTGTGACAATTTAATTTTATGACATAAAAATAAGACATACAAAAGATCGTCGTCCAATCTGACTCGGTCTTATGACATAAAAATTTAAAAAATTATCATTAATTTTTTCTCGCTTTTTTTTGAATATTCAGAGGTCAATTGATATCGACACAAAAAAAAAGGTTATTGATAAAATTAAAAAAGATACGAAATATGAAACTATTATACAATTTTTAAATTTCTAAGGGTCATTTTCTCTTTGATTTGATTTATCAATATTTTTTTAATAAAATGTGTTTTTGCTTGGAATTTGATATTGTTACAAAATTTTCATAAAATCGAAGTTATGAAAATTTAATTTTGTGACATAAATCTTATGCTCCCCTGAAATGTCACAAAATCGAGGTCACACTGGATTTGATTAATAAAATTAATTTTTTTTTCTAAGTCTGAAGAATATTTTAAAAATGTCTACGGAATCGGAAAATATGTAGAATCAGTTAAAATGAGTTTATTTTGTATAACGTAACGAATTTAGAAAATAAATTTTAAAAAAAATCAAAAAAGACTAATTAAAGAATTTAAGTTCAACTGAGGCAAATGCTGGATTAGAGCTCAAGATATTATCAGAAACATTAGCTTTTTCGGATCAAGATGCCATAGACCTAATTAAAACTTATAAAAATGAAGCTACGTATTTTGAGAGCAGTGGTTCACTCGGATCGTTTAAACCAAATAATGATTTTTATTTAAAAAGTAATTATTGTAAATATTAAACAGATACTATGATACATTAAAAACTAATTGATTTTAATCCAGGTAAATATCTAAGACCTAAGAGAAATAAGGCAATTCTGTATCAAATAAAAAAAACTAATACCTGACTTAAAAAAAAATCTAAAGCTGCGGAAACGAAAAAATGTAAAGTAAAGCCTTACTAAAGAAAATAAAAATTGTTTTTTAGGTCTAAAATTCATTATATTATATATATTTAGTACTAGATGCATGAAGACCCCTTCATTATACTATGAAAAGATAAGGAAAGAAAAATTAAAAGATAAACTAATTGGTCTGAAAAAGACGAAATTAAAAAAATGAAGTATCCAGCAAAAAAAATGTTACTTCAAAAAAAAGGAAAAAACTAAAAAAAAAGAAAAAAAAATCTGAAAACTTAAATTATGTTAGACTTAAAAAATATTTGTTAAATAAAATTTTAAAAAATTAATTAAACCATTTTTTATAAGTCGACGGAATCGTAAAATTTAAAAATGGTACTTCATTTTCAATTCAAAATTGTGAAAAAAATGGATTTATTGAAATGTGTCGAATCGAAATAAACAAAATTACATCGAATCAAGATACAACAAAAACAACTATAACGGAAAAAAATACAATCTATCAAGCTAGTGTTACACCATATACTCTACCAGAAACAAGTTTAGATAATTCAAATGAGCAAATAGAAACAACAGATTTGCACACAAATAGTCAAGAAGA
>NTPY01000978.1:14094-32948 GCA_002922825.1 Brachionus calyciflorus
AAAGAAAGATTCTCATAAATAAAAATATAATTAGAGAATTTTTTTTTATTTGGTTTTGATTAATATTAAATCTGTTTTTAACATTTAAAAAATTAATTTTAAAATTTAAAATTCTCCAACAAAAAAATTTACAGTACTAACTAACTTGGAAGCATTTTATTCTTCGACTCTTCTTCTTCCTTTCTTCAGCTTTTTTTTTCCTCTGAAGAAAACAACCAAAATAAACTTATATATTTTTTTAACTTTTCCTTTCCTGAGAAAGGAAAGGAGGCACTTTGTAAATTTAGAAGATTCGAGGAACAAAATACTTACAAGTTTAGAGAGTCGAGGAAGATCAAAACAATCGTTAATGTTAGTTTTTATTTGTACTGTAAAAACCAAATGAATTTCCATTGGAATAAATTATTTTTTCTGTTTTGTTGGATCTAGCAAAAATGTAAAAAACTGTAGAAATTTAAACTTTACCAAAAAATTTATTCCGTAAAAAAACATCACTTAAAATGCTGAATTGAAATGAGCGAATAGAAATAAACTTCACAGTCCCTTATTTTTAAGTTAGTTCGGTAAAAATCAATGAAATGATCGCTTTTTTTCACGCCATACAAATAAACTTTGTCAAAAATTATACCATTTGTTTAATATATTTCGAGTATTTTAATTAATTGAAAAAATTTTATTTTAGAGATGATCAGATTTTGGAATTTTTATAATTGATTAGTTTTACAAACATATAATATATCAAGATTTTGGTATCGTATAAATAAAGTAGAAATTTTCAAGAGAAAATCATCAAAAATATTTTCAATCAATTAAATTAATTTCAAGAAAGAAAAAGATCAAAAAATGGGTTGTGGAAAATCAAGATATTGTGCTTTACCAGTTGTACCAGCTATGCCAGCCTTACCAGCTGTTCCAGCTTTACCATATGCACCAGCTTTACCAATTGCTCCAGCTTGTGGTGGATACAGTGGGTACGGAGGTTACGGTTATGGTGGTTATCCAGGTTTAGGATACTTTTAAATGTATAAAAATAAATCTTTTCAATCTTGTTTTTTTTAATCTAAGAAAAAAGGCCTTTTTTCTTTTGCAAAACAAAAATATTATATAACAAAAAACTCATTTTTTTTTAATCGGTAATAAAATAATTTGTAAATTAACTTTTTTTTAATTTTATTACAGTCCACTCGCTTTTATCCGGATATACCTTTATCCGGATAATTCGACTTTCGGACAAAAATTATCGGGCTTGGAACTCTCTACTATTCTCTATAATGTTAAAAAGATTTTTTAATCCGGATTTGAATGTCCGGTTTATTCGACATTCGGACATAAAAATTAGGGCTTTTTAAATAAAAACATATGAAGAATTATCTTTTAATCCGTACGTATAAATTATTTAAAATAATAATGATCAATAGATTTTTTTAATTACATATACAAATGTAATAAAAAAATTAATATATTAAATTCTAATAAATAATTAAACTTGTCAATTAAATGTATAATATCTAAATAAGGTCGAAAAGTTAAATATAATAAACAGAAAAAATATGTGTCCTTTTTAAAACTTTTGTCTTATTTTTTTAAATTAAAAATTTTTAAACAAATTTGTTAATATTTGCTGCAACAGAAACTAAAAATCGATTTTAACATGAGATAGATAATAATAAATAAATCCAATAAAATTAGATACTTATTTTTTAATGCACGAAAGGATTTTCGATACTTTCCGATAAACCGAATATTTTAATCCGGATAAATATTTTTGGAGCTATTTTGCATCCGGATTAAAGCGAGTCGACTGTACTGAATTTTTTAAATTACCGTAAATTTTTAATGAAATAAACTTAAACAATAGTCTAAAAATGGTCTTAAATTATAGCTTTTGAAACGGGAAACTTAAATTTAAAAAATAAAACTGCCAATAAATTTTATTCGGTTTTTACACCCGGATGGGCTTTTTTAAAAACACACCTCGGTGTGTCTTTTGTAGATATCGTTATGACTTTTTAAAATTTAAAAATTTACTTATAAGTTTGATGGTAAATTACCATTACTTGATAATGGAAAATTCTCTAGCTATGGTAAAAAAACTCAATAATTTTAATTAAAAGTATATTTTAAAATTCATAAACAATAATAAAACAATTTATTTGAAAAAAAAAATAATAACAGAAAAACAAATTTATAAAAATTTATTAATTTTTATTAGGACACTGTTTAAGAAAAAAAATGCTACTTTTATTACAAATTCATTTTGATTATGTTTAATTTTTATTTTAAAAACAAGATAAATTTATACTTCACTTCTAGTGAACAATTTACTTTGGCGTAGCCGTAACGAGCCGCACCATAGCCATTGCGAAGGATACCGTCGCCATACCGTACTCTTGCCGTATCGTCTCAACTATACTAACTGTACCATTCCTCAAACAAAGGTTCGATCAAATTCAATCGATTATTTCAGATTTCTATTAATTTGAATCAAAATAATTTTTAATCGAAAGTAACAGTCTTTCAATTTTTATTAATCAATAACTTCAAGTAGCTACTCTAAAAAAATTTTCTAATGATTAAGTTTTTTAATTTCCTAAGCTTAAATTGCTAATTGTTTAAAAAAAAAACTTTCGATTAAACATTATTTTAATATAAATAAATAAAAAATCATTTTCCAAAAAATGAAAAATTGAATTTGATCGATTTGAGTTTAGGGTATGTTAGGTAGGTAAAGAACAGAAAGTACGATTGTTACGATACGCTTCGCTAAAGATTCACTAGAAGTGTAGTATAAAAAAACAAAAAAAAAAGTTTCCTAAAATAATTAAAATTACAAAAATTGATTAAAACAAACTAAACCGTTATAAATTGCTCGAGATCTTTTTGAGTTTCAATTTTCTTCATATCGAATTTGCTTGCTGAAGGCTTGCCTTTTTTAAGCGATTCTGGACAGTCTTCATCACATGAATCCAATGACGCATCGTCGTGTTCTAATTGAATAGTAGTCAAATGAATATTGTTTCTATGTAATAATCTTTTTACTTGTTCTACTGTTTCCCAATCTCTTTTTTCATCTTTTTCACCCGTTAAACGAACTTAATTAAAATAAAATTATAAAAATAATTTTACGAGACTTGTGGGATTTTTTGACCGAAAAAACACTCTGCAAAGCTTTTAAAGCTACTTTTGGCGATAAAAAAAATTGTTGGCTACTGAAACAAAATTTGCTGCACCTGTTTGTCAAGTCTGCACAAATTTATGCAATTTTAATTGCGTATTTAAATTAATTTTTGCAGACTTGACAAACAGGTGCAGCAAATTTTGTTTCAGTAGCCAACAATTTTTGTTATCGCCAAAAGTAGCTTTAAAAGCTTTGCAGAGTGTTTTTTCGGTCAAAAAAAAACCAAAAATCAAAAAACTTTAAAATTTTTTTTTCTTTCTCAAATTTCCCTTATTTTAAATTTATTGGCTTATAAGAAAAATTTGGCTTTTGATATAAATATTTTCCAAAGAGAAGACAAATCCGAAAAACTACGAAAACTTTTTCTAAATCCGAATGTAGACAAAATGCTTTCCTGATATTACAATTCTTTACAGAATTTATTTAAATATTCTGATATCAAATGCAAATTCGTAAAGATCATTTTCTTCTTTAAGAAGACTAAAAAAATATTTAAGAAGCACATTGTAAGAACAAAGACTTAATGATATAGCCATCTTAAACATCGAAAACGAAGAGATACATCGTCTAGATGAAAATCAAATACTTGAAACATTTGCTTTAAAAACGAATAGAGGTTTAAAATTGTTCGAAAATTTTTTTTTTTGTAATTTCTGTGCTTTGTTAAAGAGAGTTACTTTTTAATTTAGATATTAATAAAACCTGAGGAAAATAAAACAGAAAAAGATTTTTATCTTTCGAGATTTCAATTTTTCGAGATTGTGTCACACGTCCGGTTAAACGTAAGCGTTTTATCGCAAAAAAACACCAGAAAAAAGTAAAGTTTTTTTACTGATAAAACACTCACGTTTAAACAGTGTTTTTTATGTGTTTTATTTCTCTCGGGTATTAAACAAAAACTATATAGTTCCTATATATTTGGAGATGATTTAGACTTAAGACAAAAAAATGAATAAATTGTAGAATTTTTTCCCCGAAAATAAAATAAGAAATCATTTACTCACCATGAGCCGACGCAATCATCTTTTCCGAATTCAAACTCCAAACATGAAAATGATGTACATCAATAACTCCATTAACACTAAAAATTTTATTTCTTAACTCGTCTACATTTAAACTTAACGGAACACCCTGTAATAAAATAAGACTTGACTTTCTTAACAAAGGCACAGTACTTGACACAATTATAGTCGCTATAATCAAACTCAAAATAGGATCTATATACAATTTCCATTTGGCATGTGTGTCATCTCTAGGTGGTGCAAATTTGACTAAAATACCACTTATAATAACTGCCACAGAGCCTAAAGAATCTCCCAAAGCATTCAAGAAAACACCTTGTAAATTCATATTCATTTCTTTTTTACCTGAATCATCGGCCTTCTCTTGACATGCTTGTATAGCAAATAAAAGAAGTGAAATCAAATTTAAAGCTAGACCACCTGCACCAACTCCTAACATTAATTCAACTTTTTCCAATGGCTCCGGCTTGAAAAATCTCGATATTGAATCGACTACAATTGTAAAACAAAGTGCTAATAAAAAAACTGCATTTATTAATGATCCTAAGACTTCAGCTCTAGCCCAGCCGAATGTATTTTTTTTTGATGATTCCTTTTTGGAAAATCTCAATGCTGTTAAGCCTATTATTAAAGAAATAATATCGCTTAACATATGAAATGAATCGGCGACTAGAGCATTTGATTTAGTCAAATAACCAACTATTAATTCGACTAGAAAAAACCATGATGTTAAAGCAATGACTATTATTAAGAGAACTGTTTTAGTAAGACGACATTTAGTCGGTGACTTTCGGCGATTTTGAGCTTTTGCCTTAGTCTCAGCGTCTTGGACTTGTAATTGTTCAGTATTCATAATTTATAATTTATTGAAATTATGCTTGAAAATTTTTTGTTTTTCTTTTTTTTTTGAATATATTTCAAAATTCTATAAATAATTCAATAATTTATTTAGAAATATTTTGCATGCGATTTTTCTCTTTCTATTAATTAACTTGAAATATTTTACGAAAAAAAAAAGGAAAAGCTATGACTCGGAAGTTCTAGTCATCGGAATAAAGTTAACATTTCTAAGAATTTAAAGTTTTTAGTTTTTTAAAAATTTTTTTTTTAAACGAAATTCGATAGACTAGGCCTTAAGCGCATGCTTTTAATTCATGGATATATATATTTTGGTGCATGTGATTTTAAATATTTTTCTTTTTTTTTTTAACCTTTTTAAAATTTGATAAGAAGTAGAGAAAAAAAAGGGTTTTGTATTTTTAAATTGTTTTTTTTTTTATTTTAACTGAAAATAAATTAAAACGAGAGTTTATATGTAGACTGGTTGTTTTTGAATTTTTTTTGTTGCTCAATGACGCAAGTTCGAAAAATTGACATGAAAATAAAATTAATTTTTGAAGAAAAAAAAACTAATTCAGGGTTTTTTTTGTTGTTGGTAAAAACGGATATCTGCCGAATCATTATTAAATTTTAGTTTGATTCTTTTAAACGATATTAAATAACAAAACAAAAAATTTTAATAATACTCATTCTAAAAAATGAACATAATTGAAATTCAAGTTTATTTTTCAAAAATTGAAACCAACTAGGCTTATTTTATCAATTAAATCATTGAAAATAATATCAAAAATCAATTACATATTGAAGATAGATTTTTTCTCCATTTACTATAAATTTTGTGAAATTAATTGCTATTTCAAAAAGAAAAAGTAATTTTTTGTAATAATTTTCAAAAAATAATTTGAAATTGAATTTTCAAAATTTATTTATTTTATAAAAAATAATGATTCTTTGTCAAATTTTTACTAAATATTTAAGAATAGCTTGAGTCCAAAATTTTCATGGTGACGGGGAGTAATCAGGTTTCGAAAACAACGCTAGGGTTATGATTTGGGGAACCTTATTTAAAAATAGGTTTTATATTTTGGGCTCCTTGATGCCCCAAGAATTAAAAACTAGCAAAGTGTCCAGAATTAATCAATTTATAGCCTAATTTAGTGATGGGACGATATTAATTTTTTATAATATCGATATTATCGATTTATCGGAAAATCTATATCGATATTATCGATATATATCGTTTTAAAAATTTATTTATCCAATAAAAGAAAAAAGAATTTAAATAGCAAATTTGAAAAATTCTTAACGCAAATTAATATTTTTACCCTAAACTTTAAACTTAAATAATTTCGATAACGACCTCATCGCTGCATGTTTTCAGTAAAAAAAATTTTTTTAGGATTAACAATATGTATTATTGATAAACTACTGAATTTAAATACTAGAATTGATTAATGCGAAGTGTCCGTTATTTTATTTTGAAAAAAAAAATATACTAAAAAAGCGCTTTTTTTTGGCTGACTATTAATAATATTGCTATTTAATTGACCTCCAAAATATCGATATTTTAAAAATCGATACGATAATATTCGATAACAGAATTTAGATACGATATATCGATATTTATCGATATCGTCCCTTCACTAGCCTAATTCATAAAAAAATAGTAGTTATAGTCATTTTAACATACGTATTAGAGGTATTAACTCACAGTTGATGAACCACTATTCTTTTGTTATTCTAAATTAAATTCAATTAAATTAAATTTGGTAAGTTTTAAAAACTATCATACGCATGTTTTAGGTCCATGCACAATAAAAATAGATTAAAAATCAAGAAAAAAAATCACCAATTAATAGAGAATAATCGATTTTATATAGTTGCATATTTTTTTGATACAAAAAATTTAAACCGAAGAAAGAAACAGCTTTATTTGAATTTTGCACAAAATATTTTTTGAAAAAAAAGTCAAACGTCAAAATTATTCAAAGACAATATATTCTTTTTTTTTCATCATATTTTTAAAGAGTTCTTGTGGTTTAGTTCGTGAGTCACTCGTCTTCGAGTTGCATGAGTCCGGGATCGATCCCGTTTGCTGTCAAATATTTTTGAAAAATTTTCAAAAAAAATATTTAAACCATACGCATAGACAACATCCAACTCAGCGAGCTCTTCAAAAATTATGTTGATAATTTTAATGAATTAATAAAAAAAAATTACATAACTAACTTTAAAAATTGCTTTAAAAAGCATTAAAAAGTTTTAAAAAAAAAAAAAAAATAAAAAAAAATTCAACGGCAGCAAGACTCGAACCTGACACAAAACATCATCCGCGCAGTGACTAAAGACGTTAAGAAAGTTCGAAAGTTTTTTAAACTTACCATTTCCATCATAATTTTTAAAAATATTAAAAATATTCCATCTGAATTTTTAACTTGTATCTCAAGGCAAGTTGAAGTTTTTGCTCATGCTCAAAAGTAATATTTGATATGAAAAACAAAAGTTATTTGAATTTGCATGAATTGAAATGGCAAATTGAAAGGAGGTCGCCGGATTTCAATGTTAATTTGGCCGTTAAATTGAAATAGAACAAATTAAAATTTTTTTTTCGCTTACAAATTTATGCTTATATTAAAGCTCAGTAAAAGAGCTCTCTGTTAAGTACATTTTGATAAGGAAACCATTGATTTTTTCATAATTGAACATCTCATAAACAAAAAATCTAAGCGCGATCACGGGGGCTTGACCATAAGGCTATTTTCTAAATAAATCATGCACCCTCCTTTACTGAGCCGCTTTATTCTTAGCTTTTAATGGTTTACCCAAGCATGGGGCTTTTGTTCCCGTCAATTTTTGATTACAGTGATTCTATTACAAATGTAGCGTCGGCCGTAACCGTAACCAATGTTAATTAGTCATAATTTTTAATTTTAAGACGTTAAAGCTATGGTTACGGCTACGTTAAAAATTAACGGTTGATGTTTGACGTTGCATTTGTATTAGAATCACTGTATATGCAAGCATCATAACGATGTTCTTTATCATTTAACTTTGCCAATCTATATAGTGCAGTGGTAGTAACTTTTCATGTTCTGTTTGCAAACGAAAAATAGTCAGACCCTTCTTTTTTGTTAAATGAATGAAAATTAAAGAAAAATTATCTATTAGGATAGCGTTTCCACTTTTACGATTAATACAATCATCATAGAGGATAGTGTACTCATCATTATCAATCATTTTAGCTTTAGATATTTTACAATAAACTAATGTTAAAACAAAGTATATATTTAATAATTCATCACTTAACAAAACATCTTATTGACTTAAATTAAAGTTTACACTGCAAAACTCTTGAAAAAAAGTACTTGGTTGACAAAAGACTAATAGAGCGAAAAAAAAGATATTTTTAAGTTAATTAATGCTCTGTTAATTAATTTTATTTTTTTTAGACCTCAAATTAAGCTTTTCCGTATTAGATTTACCCAAAAATAATGTTTCTTTAAATTCGGATAAATTTTTAGGGTGATGTAAAAAAAGGTGTGAAAGCTAAAATTTAGAGATACCCCAGAGTGTGTTAGCTTTATATATAATTAAATTTTTTGCGAATTTCAGATTTAAGGAAGGTTAATTTCAGGTACTCATTTTTTATTCCTCGTAAATTTATTTAAAATTATTGGTTATTTTAATTTTAACTGGTCAGAATGAGGTCCGCTGGTTTTGATATGGTGAGTTGAACCTAGACTATTTAAAACATCACTAATATTCCTAACATCTAAAAATTAGTAATGTTAAATTATTCCTTTTTTATCAAAATTTTAATTTTTGAAAAGCTGAATTTTATAGAATTTTGTTTTAAGCTCTTGGGTAATATGTTTAGGAAAGTTTTCTTTTTCGTTTAAATCTTGCTCTTGACCGGTTTGACCAGCAATCTACTTTTTATATTAAAACATACTTTGCAAAAAACTTAAGATCTTAGATATGATCCTACACGTTTTCGAAGCAGGGAATGAGGCAGCTGAAGTAATTTACTTTAAAAGAGCTGAATAAAATACAAATAAAAAATAATAGGAATCTAAAATTTTACCTAAAATCTTAATTTAAAATTATACAAATTCTCTCGTTAGTAGTTTCATCCTACGTTAGGAAAATTCAATTGGTACCGAGAAAAATTAATTCTACTAAATTGGTTAAATTTTTTTATAAAGCTATATAATTCTCCTACTCAAAAAAATTTTCTCACAATACAAATTAAAAACCATTGATAAAATTATTTCTTTGTTGAGAAAATCAGATCGATCAAGCATTAAAATTTTTTTTATTTGGAAAAAAAGCCAATGATCATGTTAAATTTGAGTGTAAAAAAATACCAAGTAGCAATAAAGCCTGAGTAAGCTATTGATCAACTTTAATTCGATTCAATAATTACAAACTATGAGGTAAATTTAGACAAAAGAAACGATTGTTTCATTAGATAAACTAACTACTTGTTGTTAAATTAATTTTTTTTTATAAGTATTTGTTTATTACAACCCACTACATAATATTTGGTGTATAAATATCCAAGAAAATTCTTTGAGAAAATCATCAATTAATTCAAATAAATTTTAATAATAACTAAATCTTAAAGTTTAAAGAAAAAATAATAATGGGTGCCAATAGATCAAGATGTTGTGCAGTACCAGCTGTTCCAGTCATGCCAGTTATGCCAGTTGCTCCAGCTATGCCAGTAATGCCAGCTTGTGGTGGCTTCGGTGGTTATGGTAGCATTGGTGGCTATGGTGGTTACGGAGGTTACGGAGGTTTCTAAAACCTAAAGCAAACGCTATTTTTATTTTCAAATTTTATTTGAAATAAAATTTAATCCGAAAACAACCAAATATCTTTATTTTATTAAATTGTAAAATTGATCTAAAGGAAAACAACTAGTTAAGAATTAGATTATATCAAAAATTTAATGGTTTATTCTTTTGTGTTCTATAACCATTTTACCTACAACTTTGCAATTTTAATATAAAGAGAGATGTTTCAAAATATTTCACAATCTACGACAACCCAATCCTATTTTAAATTCTATTTTTACTTAACCACAGGGGTAAAACAAATTTTTGATAAAATTATTCACTACCGTCTCCCCTCTTACCTCGCATATAGCCCCAGTCATTTTTCGGATATAGCCCCTGAGGCTATAAGTAAGGTTTTAAGGTATTGAAAATTTAACGCCAGTTAAAAGTAATTGTAAAAAAAAAATTTTAAATATTTGAAAATTTACTATAACTAAATACGCTACTAAGATCAAGCATATTTATTTTTGAAACATCTTTGTTGCAATAAAAACAATCAAATATTTTTTTCAAAAAAATATTTTGAAACATTGCTCTTTTCTAATGAAGTTTCAAAGTTGTAGGTAAAATTGTTAAAGAACACAAAAGAATAAACCAAATGTTTAAGCGAATTTTATTTTATTTAATTAAAAATTTCAACAGGCTCGTTAAAATTTAAAGTAAAACTCAATGAAAAAAATGAAAAAATTATAAATTAATTTTTAGGGTTATGAAGTTTTAAATTGCGAAAATTTTTGCTTAAAAAAAATTTTGAATTTTCTGATTTTCGAAATTTAAATTTTTCAAAAATCAAATCTTTGAAGATTATATTTTTTGATATAAAAAATTCGATGAAAATTATTTCTTCTTTTAATATGGATCGAACATAATATCCTTTATTTTTTTTTCAATCTGATATTTTTGATCCTAGAATTATTTATTTAGAAATAATTAAAATCTTATAAATAATTATAATTAAAAATTAAAAATATTTCTGAAAATTTTGAACTGAATTTCTTATAGGAAATAAGTAAGTATTTTAAATACAGTGTATCCCCGAGTTAATGTATCTTGGAATTTATGAAGTAAAAATAACTCAACCTTTTGAACTCACTCTTATGTAAATGTATGTAATATGGTATCCGACTTTATGAAGTCTCAATTTTGTAAACTAATTTTTTCTTCACAACCGTAGTTCATAAAATCGGGGATACACTGTATTAGAATAATATAAGTGTAAGAATCTTCTTTATAAATTTATTAAAGTCTCTTTCACGTTATCTAAAAACATCAAACAAAAGTTTTCTGATCTAATTTTAAGGAAAAAGTTCTTGTAGAGCTTTCTTAAATTATTCAAAAAATTATTCCAGAAAAACATTCGAAAAGACAAAAGAAAATACAGCGCTATAAAATAAGCCACAAGTGATTAAGTGATATGCTTTATATGAACCTAAACGAGATCTTGATGTTGATCTTGGGGTGAGGTTGAAGAAAACATGAAAAAGGAAAACTAAAATTTAATACAAAATATAGGAAATATAATCTAATTCTTAACTAGTTGTTTTCTTTTAGGTCAATTTTACAATTTAATAAAATAAAGATATTTGGTTGTTTTCGGATTAAATTTTATTTCAAATAAAATTTGAAAATAAAAATAGCGTTTGCTTTAGGTTTTAGAAACCTCCGTAACCTCCGTAACCACCATAGCCACCAATGCTACCATAACCACCGAAGCCACCACAAGCTGGCATTACTGGCATAACTGGCATGACTGGAACAGCTGGTACTGCACAACATCTTGATCTATTGGCACCCATTATTATTTTTTCTTTAAACTTTAAGATTTAGTTATTATTAAAATTTATTTGAATTATTTGATGATTTTCTGAAAGAATTTTCTTGGATATTTATACACCAAATATTATGTAGTGGGTTGTAATAAACAAATACTTATAAAAAAAAATTAATTTAACAACAAGTAGTTAGTTTATCTAATGAAACGATCGTTTCTTTTGTCTAAATTTACCTCATAGTTTGTAATTATTGAATCGAATTAAAGTTGATCAAAAGCTTACTCAGGCTTTATTGCTACTTGGTATTTTTTCACACTTAAATTTAACATTATGCATGATTTTTTAATCATTAAAAATTTACAGTGTAGAGAAAAAACAAGATTCTTTTAGAAGGACCTGTTTTTCTGTAATTAAAACCTTTTTTCTATAAAAAAATTATTTTATTTATGTACTTTTGTTAAAATTTAATTTTTCAAAACTTTAATTTTCCCTTATTTAGATTATGATTTAAGAAATAAAGATCAAATAATTGAATTTGGATCAAGAACAAGATGCGGTGAAAAAACATTTAAATATATTTATTCAAGATTATCGAATAAATTCATCGTTGATAAATTATTACTTAGGTTTAGTAGATTTAAACTCTCAATGTTTAACAACATCAACTTGATTTATTAAAAATCAATTACGATTTTTGATTGAAGTAGGTGACCCATATTTTAATAAGTTTGAATTTAATATTAAATATGTGACCAATCACAAAATTAAGTGACCAACAACATAATTTCCTGACCAAATTTTTTAATAATGTGACCAGTTTTAAAATCTTAATTCATTATTTTTCCTATTAAAGCTAAATTTTACTGAAAAACTTGTTTTGTTCAAATTTTCTTTTTCATTTTTTTATATTTTTTAATCATTAGAAGAAGTTTAAAACTTTTACTTTTGATTGTTAGATATTAAAAAATTATAAAGTGTTTAATCATTTAGTGACTATTGGCAACTTTTTTTTTAATAAAGCTTTTTTCTTTTTAAGTTTAAATCAAAATAGCCCAAAAAAATTATATAAAATTTTAAAAAAAAATTATTAGCCTTATATAATGATTTTTACTGAATCTAATTGTTCGAACTAAAATCGAATATTATGAAAAAAAATGGCCGTGTTAATGTCCAAATTCAATATTGTAAATTCAGAAAAGTTTTTAAAAAAAAAAGAGTAAATTTTGATTGCTATTAAAGATACTTTAGTTGTGCTTTTCAAAAAGTTTCAATCTTCTTTTAATAAAAATTTTAGACAAAAATATATGGAAAAATTTCAGATTAAACTTAACAGAGATTTTCGCAATTTCAAGGAACTCAACTGGTCACTGGATTTACCATATTAAAATTTAATTCTTAACTATATATTAACCTCTAACAAATGTATTTGGTTTTAATTTTTTAAATTTTATTCAATAAGGGTTCTTTGGCTAATCTAATTCAAAATTTGAAAAAAAAATGTTTCATTAAAAAAAAAAAAGTTGCCATTGTTATTAATTTGGTGACCATTGTAATTCCTATGTTCCTTTTATGTGACCATAGATTGGTCACTTATTTCCTTGATCAATCTTGAAATATTTTTAAAAAATTAATTTTTTTTATTTTTATATATAAATGAGGGTTAAATCAGTCTAGCAATCGATAAGGGCACTAACCTGTTGATTAAACTTGAAACTTAAACTTAAATTATGCATGATTTTTTAAGCATTAAAAATTTACAGTATAGAGAAAAAACAAGATTCTTTTAAAAGAGCCATATAAAAATTTGATTGCGTCAGCTATTTTGATGTATTTTGTTCTGAATTCTTTTTATATGAAAACCCGTTTTGTTTGAAACAAAACAGATTTCAAAGTTTAACCAATATTTTGTCGATTGGTATTTTAATGCAATTTATAAAAAATTTTGGAATTTTTTCTGTTATTAGTTTCATTTGAAGAACTTTCTATTAAATACCATATTTCGTCGATTTATGTCCCAGGTACAAAATGCCATTTTCTGTTTTTTCCGATGGTATAAACACTTTTTTGTGGCCAATTTTTGTAAGTATTTTGTGACGGGACAACACATGTTTGTAACATGGTATAAAACGAGAAAATTAAAAAATTATATAAAAATGTTTTTTAAATTTTGAATTACCAAAATTTGGACATAAAATTTATTAAAAACGGTTACACTAAAATTGGTCAAACTATATATCAGCTTTTAGATCTCGATGAGCTGATCACGAATATAATATTTTTTAGTTGCAACGATGTTCCTTTCAGAAGTTATGGGTCCTCGAAACTGATAAAATGACATCTTTAATTGGCTAAAAAACATTTAAAAAACAAAAAATAAAATTTATTTTTGGCTAAAAATATTTTAAACATAATTAAGGTAAAAAAAGCTAAAAAAAAATTTGGTATGTCTCTCCTGTGAGAAAAATTAAAAAATCAAAAGATAACTTTAAATAAATAAAAACAATGAATAAGCATATTAAATAAGTAAATTAAAATATCTTTTTAATTAAAAACGCAAATATTATTTTTTGAGAAAAAATTTTTTTTTTCCTTTTATTATAATGTTGAATTAAGTAAAATCAGCTCTTCACTATCCCCTAACCCAACCCTAATTTTTTCAGTTATATTCTTTTTATTAAACAATTCTAACCATAAAATTGGCTTTGCCTCAAAAAAAAGCTTTCTATGAATTTTTACAGTTATTCGTAAAAATGCCGATAATTATGGACCTTAAACTGTTAATTTTGAGTAATTTGTCCTAAACTTTTTCATTCTCTCTAAATTAAGGACAAAAAATAACCTAGTAACCATTTTTGTTTAATTACGCTTTTCTATTTACCTCATCGATGTTAAAACAATCTGTTAACCGTAAAATTTGACATTTTTAACCTTCATGGGCTATATCTCCTGAACTAAGGTCACAAAATCAAAAAACATATATTTAGTTTCAGCTCGACGAGATCTACCAGAAAATACCCATAAAGTTCATTTTTGAGATTTGGACCCCAACGGCCCGATATCCTTTAAAATTTTACACAATATGAAGAACTCTTTTGTAAAAAAAAATTTTATTAAATATCGAATTTTTTAAATATTTTCGAATCCTAATTTCATTTGAGTTTCTATTAAAATTAAGAACTTAATCCATGAAGTTTTTAACTTGGCATCAAAATGCTTTCCAAGACCACGGTGTAATGTTTCAATAAAAACTTCTCCGAAAACCTTAATGAAAATTTTTGGAATTTTTCAAAAGCAATAAATAAAATAAAATCAGAACAATACTTTAAAATGCTCTTCACGAACTCCCTTATTGAAATGGCTACGACCAATACCAATTAGAATTTGAACACATGTATACATATCATCCAAAGTATATATAATTGCCTCTATAGCTGTAAATAATTTTTCTCCATGATTTCTAAGTCCATCACAATCTCTCATTTTACTCTCGCTATCTAAATCATCCGGAAATGACCACATACTTTTTAAATTCGGATTTTTCAACAATAAATTAATCATGAACTCAGTGCCGTATTCACACAAACCAGTGTGAACTATTTTTCTCCACGAGTCTCGTACAAGAATTATGTCGTTTGTATTTAACGAATTATTTTTTTCGTTTTTAAAAGACAAATCGGAACTTGAGCAAGATCCCATTTTATTTTTCGTTTAAAAATTTACAATTCTTATGTTTGGGTTCAAAATTTTTAGAAAATATTTCGGGTTTTATATTATTCTTTTCATATTGTGACAGAAAATTATTTTTATCATTTTATCTTTTAGAATCTTTTCTTTTAAGGAAAAAGATTAGTTTTTAATCTTAAATTATTAATTCTAGTTGATGTTAATCTTTTTAAAAACAAAATTAATGAAAATCAAATTTCCCGATTTGATTGTCAAAAAGAATTAAAAGATGAAAAATTTCCAAGTGAGTAATAAATATGAATTTTAACAGTTTTGAATTGTTGAGGCCATTCATATTGTCGACACTAATACAGACAAGCGCCCAAGTGTTACCGTATTCCCTCAATTTTTGTCCCGGTACAATATCAAAAAAAAAAGATTTTAGAGTATAAACATCCTATAGAATAAACACGTTTTTTTGTCCGCTTTTTTAAAGTGAATTGTGACGGAACATCAACACATGTTTGTACCTGGTACAAATCCAAATTTTTACCATGGTATAATACTAGAAAATTAAAAAAGATATAGAAATTTATTTTAAAATTGGCGATTATCTAAATTTAGGCTAAAAATTTACTTGAAAATAAAAAAAATACATTTGAAATAACTTTTTTTCAATTTTCGCTTCAAACATCTTGAATTAAAAATCATGAATTCTACGATGTTGTTACTTTGCGATTTATTGAGCTCAAAAAATAAAAGTCTTATGTCAATTTTCTTATTTTTTATTTTGTTTAATTTATAATAATTTTTATTTATGCAATGCAGCGAATTTGGAAGGAAAAATCTATGGTAGGAATAGGACAAATTGAAACTGGGAAGATTTTTTTCTATTTTAAATTTTCAAAAATTTTTAATTGCGTAATTTAATTTTTTTACAAATCATTTTCATGTTAAATTTTGAAATATAATTACGCAATTTTCTTAAAAAAATTAAAATAGAAAAAAAATCTTGCGAACTTAAAAAATTTTTGAATCGTAAATTTTGTAATATAAGAAACTTTGAAATTGAGAAATAATTAAAAAAAAATTTTTTTTTCAATTTCAGAATAATTATTTTATTAAAGAATTAAAAAATTGAATTTAAGCTTTTAGAACATTTGTAGCAAATTGACCTAAATAATTACCAGCTGGTGAATAATTACAAACACCAACTGCTTTATTGTTAGCAATAGCAATACCGCAACCTATTTTAGTTGATGATTTCCAAACAACTTGTGTAAAATGACCACTTTCTTTAAATGAATGAATAAATTAACTAAAAATTTGAAGTGTTTGATTCGTTTTTTTGAGATTAAAATTACCTGGTGTAAAAGTAGCTTTGGCAAAATCGTACTTGGCAACTTCATCATACCACATTTGGACAAATTTTTTAGCCAAAGTAGCACAATCTGGTAATGCAGTTGAGCCATACATGGCCAAATTTTCACCTAAACCTTTAGTACCACTGTGAGCGAATGTATTTGTTGATGACAAGTTTTTAGCATAGTTTTGGGCGGTCGATACTAAGCTTGCATCTTCAACTAGAGCTGGTACATGATGAATGGTTCGGAAGTTGTTATGAGCTTGCAAAACAGCAGATTTGAAAGCAGTTAAACAAGCGCTGTCAACAATAGTGGCAAATGTCGAATTGGCCTTTGAAATAAAAAAAAAACATTATCCGTAATCTCATTCTTTAAAATACTCAAACTTGATAGTTACCAATAAAAAAACTCCTAAAATAACAAGAGTAATACTATTCATTTTGAAATTTTTTTTCGAATTTCTCTTTTTTGCTTTAAGTTTTAAAAAATTATTGATGATTTCGACATTCAAAAAATTTTAGAATTTATATTGAATTGTGAACATTATTTTGTAACATAACTCTAAGGATTAAATTAGAAAGTATGTCTTCAAATAGATCGATTTTCAAACTATTTGTTTATTTTTGAATTAATGTGTAAAAAAAATAATGACTTTGTTCCTAGAAGGTTGTTTTTTTTTTAAATTTTTAAAGATTAATAAAAAATAGGCCTCTCCACAATAAACTATTTTACATTTAAAAATTGATTCGAAAAATTTAGATTTTTAACAAAGTTGATGTCGTGTACTCCATGAATCTTTAAAGAACTGTTTATTATTCTACATTAAGGAATTATATCAACAAAAAAAAAAACACTTCAAAAAATTAGAAAAAAATAAAAAATTTCTGAAATGAAGAAAAATTTCTTGTGTTTGCAAAGTTTGGCTTTATTATTAGAAGTTCTCGCAAATATTTTTCTTTTTGGTTCGAAGCTTTTGTTTTAACCATTTAAAAAAATATTATGATTTTTTTTACAATTTACAATTACAAAATATTCAAGATCTTATAAAAGTAAGAAAAATTGTAAGTTCAAAGAAAAAAGTATGCAACTACGGTATTTCCTTACTAAAGAACGCGTGGGTTGTTACCCGAAGTTGCATATATGGTGCATGCAATCGAATAGACCTTTCCCATGTTCAAATTTTAATATTTAAAGTGCGACGGGATATGTTCGCGACTTCGGGTTGTAACGCTGAGTTAGAATGTGAGTTTCAGTTACAATCTTCGGGTTTCCAAGTAAAAGTTTTAACTAACGCCAAGCTTATAATCAAAATTTAAAAAAATTTATAATAAATAATTAAATAGATTTTATTTAAGTTTCGTATAAAATGACTCTTTAAGGAAGTTAGAATAAAAATAGTTGAGATTAATTTTTAAAAAATTCTAACTATTCTACGTTCTAACTTAACTAAGTTAGAATTGTTCAACGAAAAATCTAACTATTCTACGTTCTAACTTAGTTAAGTTAGAACGTAGAATAGTTAGAATTCAGAATAAAAATCACATAGGTCTTTTTTTATTACAATAATTTTAGGATAACGCCAAAAAACTTTGAATAAACGATAAATTAATTTTTTTTAATCTAAAAATATTAATAATTAGTGTCAAAAAAAGTTCAGAAAATATATAATTGTAATTACATGTAATTGTAATTTTTCTATTTTTTTTTCAATTATTTGTTAAGTATTTCAATTTTGTCAACACATCCTGACAATTTTAAATTTCTGATTTTGTCAACAATTTTGATTTTACCTTGAGCGTTGACAAAATCGAGGCTAGACTGTATTTATTATGTGTCAAGAATGATGGTAGTTAATGACTTTATTTAAATCCAAGATTGATTCTTTTTCGCTTTGTTCCAGGTTTATTTGTGGTCTTATCTTGGGCACAAATCGTTTCAACGTCTTGACTAGAAAGTTTTTTTAAAAAATTAATCTCAACTATTTTTATTCTAACTTCATTAAAGAGTCATTTTATACGAAACTTAAATAAAATCTATTTAATTATTTATTATAAATTTTTTTAAATTTTGATTATAAGCTTGGCGTTAGTTAAAACTTTTACTCTAGAAAGTCTAAGTCGTGGACTTTCTTTACTGTCTTATGTAATAGAGTCTTATAATATCAACAAATAAAC
>NTPY01000978.1:52069-63531 GCA_002922825.1 Brachionus calyciflorus
ATCAATTCATCAATTTAATTTCAAATTCCCCATAATTTAGTACTAATTTACCCTTAGTACTAACTTTTAATTTTATAATTTAGTATTAGTTTCTTATTTAAGCGTTTGGTACTAATTTACCCAGTATTAAAATCATGGTATTAATTACATTTGGTATTAGTTTACACCCAATTGAAAATTTATCTCAAGGTTCTGAAATTTTCCTTTAACACGCTTCTAATTTTTTATTTGAGTTTAACTTAAAAATTTGACAGGCTTCTGCAAAGTTCAAATTAATGTCCATTGAGAGTACGTTTGAAGAATCAATATTAATTCATTCGAAAATCCTGGAAAAATCAAAATTACAAAGTTTCAAACAAAAAAAATTGAATAATTTTAAGGCAAAATGATTTAATTAAAAAAAAATAACTAAAGATTTTCTATTAAAAGTAATTATTTAAAAGCTCAAAATTTTTATTGCATTCTATAATAAGCCTTGTCCTATTTAAAATAAACAAAAAAAGATAATTCCATTTTAATTCGTATAAATATTGGTCGATGTTCTCACAAATATTCATCAAATTATTTAAAAATTTGAAAAAGAAAAAGATGAACTCGAAATTAGTTTTGGCTTGTTTAGTTGTAGTTATTTCATGTGTTCTTAGTGCTCCAAGTCCAGCTTCTGGTGGTAATAAACTTCAATCGTCAAATGTAAAAGCAAATCTTAAAGGCGGTTACGGTTATGGCGGCTACGGTGGCTATGGAGGTTATGGATATGGAGGATATGATTATGGCTATGGTGGTTATGATTATTGTGATCCATATTATGATCCTTACTGTGATTATTATGATTACGGTTATGGAGGCTATGATTATGGTTATTATAAAAGAAGATAGAGTTATCTAGAAAGTCAATTAGATTAGTTTTTTTAAATTACTTTCTTTAGCTTAGATTTATTTACAAAACACATTTATTCGAATTTAATTTTTCTATAACTTAATAAAAAAAGAAATAAATTACCAATTTTAAAAAGACATGCCTTTACGAAATTTTTTTATACCTTCAAATTTTCTGAAACCCTAAAACGCAATTTCCCTGACTTCTCTTTCGTGCCGAGAAAATTATCCGCAATTTAATTATTAATTTTCTTGTAGAAAATAAGCTAATTAGCCCAAATCAACATTGTTTTATTCCTCATAAATCGTGTTTATCGAATCTTTTGGAAAGGATAGACTTCTTGATCTATCATAATTACTTGGTAAACAAATTGACATCTAATTTACAGATTTTCAGTGAACAGAACCGAACCTTGAAGTTCATGAAGGTCCTGTCCAAGGTTGACTTACCTGAAACTTTATAAAATAACTGTCCAAGATACGCTAATATTGGGAAACTTACTGTGTAATTGACTCAAGCAGTCCATTCTTTTTTGATAATTAAATTGACACAATAAATGTTTAAATTTTTAATTACACTTGTTGCTAATTTCTTTTGATATTATTGTTTCAATCTTTATTTGTAAAAAAACACTTAAATCTCTTTCGAAAACCCATAAAACTTTACTGTAATCATTCATTATATTCTCTTGAATAAAAGATAAATTATTTTTATTATCAATTATATTATATTTGAATTCCAGCATTTTCACTAATTTTCTAAAGAACTTTCTTTTGTTTTAAATTATTTTTAAAAAATTTATTAAATTTTTCTATAATTTAATAATGAATCACAGACAATCATTCTTAGATTAAAAAATACGCTCGATTAAAATTAGGAAAGAATTAAAATTTTTAACTGAAAATTTACATGAGATAAAATCATTATTAATTAAAAATAAAAACTGATGGTACATTCGATATTAATTGCCTGTAATGAAATATATATTTTTTAAAAATAGGAATCAAAAATAAAACAAAACTTTGTCTAAAAAGTTGTCACTGTTTTTAGGTAAACTAAAGTTTTTATTGATTCATTCGATTCTTTAAACTCAAAAATGTAAAATTTTGATGCAATCAAAAATTAATTTTTTGATAAAAAAAACTCAGTTTATACAAAAACAATGGAAATAATTTAGACGGAGTATTTTTCTTAAATTATTAATTTTTCATGATTTTCGCTTAAAAAAATTTCTTTAAGGCATGTCTTTTTAAAATTGGTAATTTATTTCTTTTTTTATTAAGTTATAGAAAAATTAATTTCGAATAAATGTGTTTTGTAAATAAATCTAAGCTAAAGAAAGTAATTTAAAAAAACTAATCTAATTGACCTTCTAGATAACTCTATCTTCTTTTATAATAACCATAATCATAGCCTCCATAACCATAATCATAATAATCACAGTAGGGATCATAATATGGATCACAATAATCATAACCACCATATCCATTATCATATCCTCCATATCCATAACCTCCATAGCCGCCGTAGCCGCCATAACCGTAACCGCCTTTAAGATTTGCTTTTACATTTGACGATTGAAGTTTATTACTACCAGCAGCTGGACTTGGAGCACTAAGAACACATGAAATAACTACAACTAAAACTAAACAAGCTAAAACTAATTTGGAGTTCATCTTTTTTTCTTTTTCAAATTTTTAAAATAATTTGATGAATATTTGTGAAATTATTGACCAATATTTATAGGAATTAAAATGGAATAATCTTTTTTTGTTTATTTCAAATAGGACAAGGCTTATTATAGAATGGAATAAGAATTTTAAAAGCTTAATATTTTTTAGGAAAATTTATAATTTTTGGTAGCCTATTTTAAAAAAGAACTAGCTAAGTTCATTTTTAAACCAAAAATTTAGTTTAAAAAAATTTTCTAAATTTACAATAATTATAGTAACGACGATTTATCGAGAATAAAAAAAATATTGATGTATCAAATCAAATAAACTTCTTCTTCTTCTTCAAGTTTTCAAAATAAAAAGACATTGAAGCAACCTAATATTCTTCCAAAATGGCTAATACTGAAAATTTATTTTCTTTTAACTTTTGAATCCTATTAAATTTTTTAGGTATGCTCAATTGTTTTCACACTTAGTTTCTTTTAAAAGTATTGCATGTAAGAATTTGCATTGTTTATTTTTATACCGAGATTTTTTATATCGACCTTAGTGTAGATTTTCGAACTTTTTTTTATAAAAAAAAGCTGGGAAAAGTTAGAACTTTCTACGTCAAAAGCCCGACACTAATCGAGATTCGACTGTGCTCAAAAAAACTCATAGTCTAATAAGTGTCAGTTTTTATTTTATTTTTTTAACTCTTTATCCTTCTTCTAAAGTACTTTTTAATCAAATAATTTTCAGTTATTAGAATTTTTTGTTATTTGAACAAGTTAAAATTTTCTATTAAATTATATTTTATTTTCTTAATTAAAAAAAAAAGATTTTAACAACTATAAATAAATCTGTTTACAGTAAAAAAAAGAGAGAGACAAATAGATAAAGGTTTTGAAATGTAAATAAATGAATTTAAATAAAGTATATAAATTTTTTAATCTTTGGCAGCTGACACAAGTCTTAATATCAATAAAAATAGATTTATAATGTCCACATAGATATTGAGAGCAGCAAAAATGTAATCCTCAGGACTTATTGAATATTTATGTTTGCCACCAATCATCAATTGAGTGTCAAATATTAAATACATAGAGAAAAGTCCAGCGCCAAATGCAGCATATAAAATATGTAATAAATTACTACGCAAAATAATAGCTACTAAACCAAAAAGCATTAGAATAAGCGCAAATACAAATAGGTAAATACCAAAGCCAGTAAAGTCTATTTTTGTTTGAAAAGCAAATATTGTTAGAGCTATGACTACAACGGCAGTTACACCTAGAGCTATGAATATCGTATCTGTTTTGTATTGTGCTGAAATACAACCGATCAAAATCGATTCCAAAACAGTAAATACCATTAAAAGAATCATGTTAATTGGATATGAACGATTAACTGACTCACAACAAGCAAGCATAATCATAATTATAAAAGTACCACCCATTGCCAACCATAAAATCCATTGATTCGCATAGAAAAAACTCTTTGCTGATTCGACAAATACAAGCACGGCTGTTATAGCTAATGTTATCAATAGCTGTAAACTAACAATGCTGTATGTCTTACGTATGAACGCATGTCGAATCTTAATCTCCGAAAAAGAGTGACCACTACCGCCCATGAATTCATCATAAGGTGGATTTTGTTGATTTGGATTGTATTGATTGTACGGATCTGGATTATATTGCATCTTAAAAATAATAATAGAAAGTAAAAATTAATAATGTAAAATAAATATGGTGATTTGAAATTTTGCAAGCAAAAAAAAAAAAATTTTTTTATATATTTCTTGAATGTCGAAATTAATATAATAAAAAAAAATTTTTTTTTTTCAACATTAACAACTGAAAAAAAATAAAATAAAAATTAACATTTATTATCAAAATGAATAAAAAAAATACAAATAGTTGTGTCTTTATACACTGGGATTTTATCCAGAAGTTTGTGGAAAATTTAGAAAGATATAAGAACTTATATTATTAATCATGATTGACAAAATGACTCATTTTTGTGATCCCAAGTCTTTAAACTCTTATCTTTAGATTTTGATAAGCTTTTTTTCTTTCAAATTAAAAAAAAAAAACAATCCCTTATTTTTATGTTTTTAAATTCGAATTAAATAAGTGATTTTTTTACTTTTCTAATTTTAGACTTATAATTGTTTGCTTCAAGAAAACAATTTGTTCATTTGAAATTTTAGAGCTAATTTCTTATGGATTCAAAAAATTTCAAATTAAATAATTTTTCTGTATATATTTCTTTTTTATTTTAGTATCTAACAGAAACAACTCTAAAGAGAGAGAAGATACTTGGTTTTAATTTAAAATTAAAATTTAATAAAGATTCTAGTTTGGTCTTTTTGTTTTGATGTTGAGTTAATGTTATTCAAAACTTGTCTTAAAAATTTAAATGAGGATCTCTGAAAAAGAAAATAGTTTCTATAGGTTCTAGAATATTACCCAGTGAATTTTAATTTTCAATTAATTTGACAATCATTACACCATCAATACTAGAAGCATAGTCTTTTGAATCGTTTTTGGCTTTTTAAGAAAATAATACTAAAAATATTTAGTTTATAGTTAAATTAAAACTACACTGTAAAAAAATGTGTGAAATTTATTTATAGTAATGGAAAAAAAATTGTGTTTGTTCAAAAATTCCACAAATTGTCTTAGATTTTACACATTTTTTTAAAGTGAAAATTTTCAATTTGCACCTCCAAAACTTTAAATTCAATAGCGAATTCATTTGGCATCCCATAATTTTTTAATAAAGTACACAATCTATTAAAATAATTACTCAGAAATTAAAAAATGTACACAAATTTTAAAAAGTTACATTTTAATTAAAATATTCACTTTTTTTAATTAAGATACACTTTTTTTTTTATTATTTATCACTTAATCAAATAAAAAGAACACTATCCAATATAAAGTACATAAAAATAAATTTCTGGTACCCATTTATTTTGATTCAATGATCAACTTACCGCGAAAAAAAATTTCGAGTCTAAAAATGTCCCTCTATATCTTTATTTTAAATGAGCTATATTTTAAAGTAAAGCCAAAAAGCTTCTGTAAAGTTCTTGTATACAATTTTGTTTAAAAAAATTTTTTATAACTTAAATTATGAATCTAAAATGTTACTTAAAATGAAGAAGCAGAAGAACGAAATTTACCAAATAGTTTTAAGTAAATTAAATTTAAACTTTAGTTAGTAAGAATAGTGTTTTTTTATTAAATGTATCTGAATGACTACTTCAATTAAGTATTATCTATTAAATACTTATTTTAGTTACAAGGTACAAGAAGATTTTTGCCAAGAATCGTCACGTTGAGTGTTTCATCATATTTGAATTTTTTTCAATCTAACCTTCATAAAAAAAGATTTCTTTTGAAATTTAAAATTTTTTTTTATATTAATCTTTTTTAGGACAAATAATATTTTTTAGAAACAGAAAAATATTTTAGGGAAAAAAAGAGAAAATTAGATTTTTATCGTTTCGAAATTTTAAAATTAATTCTATTCTAGAATAAGGTTTAAGCCATAACAAATGGCTTGTGACATTCGAATAACTATTTTATTCTTGAAGTTTTTCTGCATTACATGAAAAGATTGAAAAAATAAAAATAATTTTCTTTGTGACAAAACTTAAAATATGATTGTGAAAATATTTTGAATGAACATAAAACTTATATATTTTTTATGTCCGATATTAATTGCATGTTGTCATTAATTATAAATTGATCTTAATAAAGAGAGACATGTCCTTATAGAGTGGAAAGTAATATTTTTTGTTTTAAGCGAGATATCTCTTTAACTAAATAAAAAAAAAATTCTAACGAAATATTAAACAAAATTTAGATACAAGTGACTTTTTTCTTTATCAATTTTTGAATTTTTTACTTTGAGAAAAGATTTTCTCGTTTAAACAAAACAACAACTCAATATTAAAGAAAATAACTAAAGGTTTCAATAATATTTGATTCAAATAAAAAAATACAATTTTTTATTAAATTATAGAAAGATTAAATTCGAATAAATGTGTTTTGTAAATAAATCTAAGCTATAACTATGAAATTAATTTAAAAAAACTAATCTAATTGACCTTCTAGATAACTTTATCTTCTTTTATAATAGCCATAATCATAACCACCATAACCATAATCATAATAATCACAGTAAGGATCATAATATGGATCACAATAATCATATTCTCCATATCCATAACCTCCATAGCCACCGTAGCCGCCATAACCGTAACCGCCTTTAAGATTTGCTTTTACATTTGACGATTGAAGTTTATTACCACCACCAGCTGGACTTGGAGCACTAAGAACACATGAAATAACTAAAACTAAAACTAAACAAGCCAAAACTAATTTCGAGTTCATCTTTTTCTTTTTCAAATTTTTAAATAATTTGATGAATATTTGTGAGATCATTGACGAATATTTATACGAATTAAAATGGAAAAATATTTTTTTGTTTATTTTAAATAGGACAAAGGCTAATAATAGTATGCAATAAGAATTTAGACAGCTCAATGTTTTTTAGAAAAATTTTATTTTGGTTGCCTAAATTAAAAAAAAGAAACTAGCTTAGTTCTTTTTTCAACCAAAAACTAGAATTTCTCAATTGCTTTGCTGCGTCGATTTTCTTATCAAAAAATTAATTACTAGATCAGCTGAACGAGAGCTATTCGATTAAAAAAGGGGGCTCTAAAGTTCATTTTAATTCACTCTTTTCAATTCGTTTAATTTGACATTACTTTTTTATGGTATGTATGTACAGTAAATTTCAATTCATTCAAATTTTTATAACTTTTGAACAAGAAGAGGAAATTTTTTTTTTAGTAGCCTAATTTAAAAAAAAAAAACCTAGATTAGTTCATTTTTCTGTAAATTGCTACATCAATAAATCGCCAGAATATACAGTTTGTCTAGAAAATTTGGAACAAGCCTGTTTTTTATTTTAATTGTCTAATTTTTAAATATTTTCCTGTCGTTCATTTTTTCAAAAATCAAAATCAAATTGTTACAGACGTCTTTCGACCTCTATCTCATCTTTCAAATTATCTAAAAATGTTAGTCGTTTCGGGTCTTTGTTCTTTTTCAGACCATTTTTTTTTCTTTTTTGGTAATTTTAGCTAAATAGGGTGTAATGATAGGTAAATTGTCTTATTTTTTGGCAAGCTTGGTCTCATGATATATATTATCAACCAAAAATTTGATAAGTATATCTATAAAATGACATAATCTCTCAGTTGGATGGTTTCTACAATTAATAATTAGCCTGGTTTTAAATTTATCTTTATGAATTTCAGGTAAAACTCTAAATTTTTCTAAAAAACACTTGGATTTAGTTTCAAAAAAATACGTTATAAAATATTTGTTTTTATTGATTTTTTTCATCAGATGAAGAGTCGATGAAGAGTTGAGGAGCAAAATGCGTAGGTTAGTTTTAATTTGTACTGTAAATTAAAGACTTTATGTGGAATATTCTGATTTAAATTCAAGTCAAAAAAGGTCTTATTAATTGTATCTTTACATTTATCTAAAGGATCATTTTCATAACTTAAATAATTACTCAAATGAGAATTACATAGTAATTCATAATTTTGGACTGAAATAATAGAAAACCCTAGTTTTTTATCATTTTCACATACTACAAAAGGCTTATATTTAGTAAAATAAAAGCCCATCTAATTAACTCTTACAGTGCTAATTAGAAGGTATTTTACAACCTAATTCTCTTAAAATATCTCAAGGTATCTTAAACGTATTATTTTACAATAATGTCTTAATTTTGTACGTTTAAAGTTATAAAAACCCAACTTTTGAAATAAAAAGTTTGAAACAAAATACCTAAAATTGAAATGAATCGATTTTTATACCCAATATGCATAAAAAACTCATGTTTATCATATCGTTAACTTCGAAATATCTTAACCTAAAAATGTAATGAAAAGGTATTCGAAGTTGAGAATACGGGTCTATTGTATTAGGTGACCAGTTGGTCACATATTATGTGACCAATTTCCCCAATGGTAATATGTGACCAAGACTGGTCACCTAATTTTTTAAGGGGTATTATGTGACCAGGATTTGGTCACATAATTTCTACTCTGGTCACCTAATTGTTACATTGGTCACATAATTTCTACTCTGGTCACATAATTATTACATTGGTCACATAATTATTACATTGGTCACATAATTCTTTTATAGGTCACCAAATATTTAGATTTGCCACGTAATTCTAATTTTAAAGAGTTTGAGATTCAATAAAAGTAAACTTGATTTTGAAGAAATAAAACTTATAAAATTTCTAAATTTACCTGATTATCATCTTTGAAAATTTTTTTTTCAAAATAAATTTTGAAAAGGTAAAACATGATAGTGTCAAGATTAAAAGCTTAATTTATGAAAATGAGGCTATTGAGAAACGAATATGATGTAGTTATTGTGATGTAATAAAATAACTACATTATTTTGAGCGCCGAGAGCTTGAAATACACACTACAAGAAACCTTAAAATTTTAATATGAAAAATTTTCACTAATTAAGTATTAATTTTTTTGGTCACATATTTCTTTATTTGGTCACATAATTCTTGCTTTGGTCACGTAATTCTGTTTTTCGTCACTTAATTTATTTCAAATTTTTTAATTAATTTCTTTGGTCACATAATATCCCTTCAAAAATTAGGTGACCAGTCTTGGTCACATATTACCATTGGGGAAATTGGTCACATAATATGTGACCAACTGGTCACCTAATACAATAGACCCGAGAATACTTTTAATACCTTTTATGAATTTCCAGTATTTTAAAATCATTCTCAAACCTTAATTTCTTGTTGAATAATTGTTTAATTTTTAATTTAAGAAAATTATTTCGTTGCGAAGTAAGTTACAATTTCGAATTAACTTTTCCATTAATTTCTTCTCTTATTCTATTATCTTTAATGTCAATATCTAATCTCAACTGCTCGATTGTATTAACCAAAAAATCTTTGTCAATTTTGAATTAACCGAAAAATCTTTGTCAATTTTGAAACTTTTATAAATTATTGATTTTAAATTATCAATGTTATTAAAGTTATTATTAGATGACGAATTATTATGATCAACGTTATTTGAATTTTCATTTAATGGCAAATTTAAATCATCTACTTGTGTCTCTTTATTACTAAACGGGTCATCAATATCATTATCTTCCTAATCAGCTTTATTTTTAATATCAGAGAGGAGAAATAGATCGTCATCTAAAAATTATTGACATTCACTAATTTAGGGATTATGATTTACTATATCAGTTAACAAAATATAAGTAAATTAGTAGTATTAGTTGTAAATAATGTCTGCAATGTGGAAAATCTACATTAACGCTATTTTGGATAATAGCACATAGCCCAAAAATCTTAAGCCTTAGCAGTCTTTTTTTTGGCGATTCCAAAATGATTTTCTTAAAGCTGTTCACTGTTTTTGCATATACTGTCTCTCTTGGCAAATCATTCTAAAATTTACAACCATATTTGTAATAAAATGCTATCTATTAAAAATGGTATCTTCTAACATGCTCTCATCTTAAATTTCCATTTTTTGCTGGTTTAATGTTAATACCATTTGTCAAATTAATGTTCTCTAAACCATTTATGATCTTAAACATCTGAATCAGATCACCCCTTACTCTTCTGTTCTTTAACCAAATCATTTCTAGCTTCTTAGGGCGTTCTTCATACGGAAAATTGCGAACCGATTTTACCATTCTTGTCGCACATTTCTGTACTTACTCAATTATTTCAATATCACCTTTGGATATGGTACAACCAGTAGCGTAGCTACATTGTGGCGAAAGTGGCGGTCGCCATACCTATTTTAAAAATACTGTGGGGCCGCCACATTAAAAAATTTTCACAAAAATAAAAAATATTTTCATTAGTTTTACAAGACTTTTTCTATTTAGTTTTATTTGAATTAATTGGCGGCTAACTTTTCTATTTAAATTAAAAAAGAGAGTGTATTTTTCTTTATTGAATTACTATCATTTTAGGATTAATTTTTTTTTTGATTTTTCAGAAAAATATTAAAATATGATTTTATCAATTTAGGATTTTTGAAAAAATATCAAAATATGATACAGTGTATCCCCGATTTTATGAACCTCGGTTGTCAAGACTAATTCAGTTCATAAAATTGAGACTTAATAAAATCATATTACATACATTTACATAAGAGTGAGTTCAAAAGGTAGAGTTATTTTTACTTCATAAATTCGAAGATACATAAAATCGGAGTTCATAAAATCGGGGATACACTGTATTTATTTTTTGTGATTTATAGAAATGAGATTAATTAAAATATTTGATTATCTAAATAATTATATAAAAAGTTTAACAAAGGCAAATATTATTTAAAGACCGAAAGTAAACACTCGATGTCATTACCGGTCCATATATGATAGCTTGTGAAATTATTTCCATAGTAAAGAAGAAATCTGAAACTCAATATTTTACCACGGTATATCTATCGAGATGATACGGTATAATTTTTCTAATGCTCAATTAAATTAATATCCTTTATTAGAAATTACATATTAATATGATAAATTTACCTAACACTTATGGTAACGGTAAAGCTCACGCCTTTAATTCAACGCAAGTACTGTATATTCTAAAATAAATGACTATTGATATTCATAAAATTTCATTTTTTGACCTTAAATTCTGATGAATCTAAGGTCAAAAACGCAACTAACTTGTGTAAAGTTGGATGCTTTTTACAATCATTCTTTAAATAATAAATTTTACAAAAACAATTTTTCTAAGGCCAAAAAATCATTTCAACGCTTATAAATTTTAATATTTATAAAAAATTAATGGATGGAAAATTTTTGCTTTGAATTTACTTTTTG
>NTPY01000978.1:77209-124473 GCA_002922825.1 Brachionus calyciflorus
TCACTTATCATTATCGAACATAATGTTTAACACCCTATCCTTGGTTATCTTATGGTCCCTCGAGACCCCCCCCCATCAGTTTAGAAGTAAATATTGAAATTTCGCCACACCATTTTTTTTGTTCTGGCGCCGCCACTGATTATATAATTTGACGCTTTTTCTAGTTCTATTGGCATCGTTTGCTATTGGAGACGAAGTTCCAAAACCAGAGGTTGCTGATGGGTCATTAGTAGAAGGCGTCCAACCGGCTAATATAAAACTCTATGTTGAGACTAAAATTGAAAAAGTCGATCCGGAAACATTGAGTAAAGATGTTCAAATTTCGGAGGCAAAGACTCTTGAACAAAAACAAGCCGAAACACCGCGTATAAATCTTTTTGATTTAATAAACATGAATCCATTGGGTAAAATTTTTAATTTTCCAGATCAATCAATGAACGCTGAACCAGAGGTCAAAACAAACGACCAACCAACATATAGACACAGATTGTTCATATTTAGACTTTTACCAAAATTTGGCGGTGATACCGACCCGGATCACAGAATTGAAAATAGACCACTATTAGGCGGTGGTGGTGAAAATGATCCAGATATTATTCGATTCAAATTAAACGATGATCAACGTGAAATGATGACTGGTCAACATAATCACATGATGTCCATGGTTACTAATCAATTAAGCATGCAATCAATGATGGATCAAATCAAAAATATGTTTAAATTTATGGAAAATAGTGATTCTAGTGAAGAGGATGATGATAGTACTAGACATTTGCCATTTGTAGTACGTACAGAAAATGGCGATGAGACTATAATACCCGAAGGTCCTAAGAAAAATTGTATGATGTTAAGTTTTATGAGACTTAAAGCGTCTATTTATTATAGAACTATTTTACATTTGTTATTTTTTACTGGAATTTTATTATTTATATTAAGTATGATTATGATTACATTCCGTACATTTAGAAAAAAGAGATATTCTACTTTGAGTTATACTCCACATAGTATGGATGTGTCGAGTATTGATGCTGATTTAATTAAAGATAGTAAATCGATTAAATCATGGTATGGTATAACATCAGATCGTTCTACTTTAATACAAGGACCTGATAATACCGTAGTACTTATTCAAGCACCACCAGCTTACGATCAAGTCATTGTAGGTGATTCGTCTAAATTGTTAAATGATGATAAGGCTGATGCCAAATCATTACCACCAGAGTACGAGGTTGTAAATGAAAAAAATTAAAAAGTAGAAATTAAAAAAACAAGAATTAAAAGAATTCCATTTTATAAAAGTTAATAATAATATTTTCTCTTTTAGTTTCGTAAATTAATTAAGTTGAGAAATCTCGTTTTACAAAATATCAAAATCTACACATAAATTTTTGTTTGTTTTTTGTTTCGATTTTTAAAAATTTTATTAAAAAAAAAACAACAACAAAATTTTAAAAAATTATTTTGTTCCTAAATTCATCATGATGAACATTTAATTTAAATTTTATCAACAAATTTAATTTAACATGGACTTTTTTCATTTTTAAATAAAAAAAACATTTAGAAATTTTTCTAATAAAAATAAAATAAAAATTATATTTTTTTTGATATGAACTATTTTAGAACTCATCGTATTTACTGAAAAAAGACGCTGTGAAGTTTATTTCTATTCACTCATTTCGATCCAGCATTTTAAATGATATTTTTTTTACGAGATTAATTTTTTTCTAAAGTTTAAATTGCTACAATTTATAAAATTTTTGCTACATTCAACAATACAGAAAATATTTTTTTTTTCCAAAGGAACAATTTTTTCATAAATGACTTAATCTTGTGTTAGTTTGATTAAAAAAAGATTCAGTTCTAATTGAAGGGTGATAATAAGGAAGTGTCTTTCATAGTTTTAGCGAATGTGTTGAAACATCTTTTAAATGTGCTTAAATGACTTTTGAGTGTGCTGAAACAATTATCTGGTTCTAATTAAAATAATGTTTATATTAAATAGACTTTTTCTATGAGATGTTCAAATCTATCAACCAGGACTTTTTATTTTCAACTCAAAATAAACTAAAAATTATCAAATTTGATCTGGTGATAGACAAATAAGGAAGCAAAAAAATTTTCATATTTGGGTATAGCATTTTGAATCAATTTAAAGTTAAAAGAAAATAAGAAAAATAAAAAAGTTATACATAATATTTAGCTAATATATATAGTTAACATTAATTGCAATTTTTTGAATAAATTGTTTTTAAGAAATAAAACTTTGTTTTATTAATCCGGAATTGAGCCTAGTAAAAATAACATTTATCAAATTGAACGAACTGAAATGATCTCAGCTTTATCGATAATTTCAATATTATCATAATCCATAGTGTGTCCAGTACTCGACATTTGAATTTTTGTGTTCACTAATTCGATACAATAATATTCGTTTCCATAAATAAGATAATATGGAAATGAATTGTCAATTGAGTTTTTCCTAATTATAAATTTTTCGTTTTGTATCAGATTTTATTTTTAACCACATAACTAATAGAGTGACGATTTTAATCATTAATTTTATAAAAGTTTTTAGAAAGTCACTTTATTAGAGAAAATTAAGTTTAACATCTCTCTTAAGGAACTTTTCCGTAAAAATGCGTTTTCAAAACATAAAAATTTTTTTTTCAAAAAACTGAACATTGAAAATCTTATAATAATAATAAACTGACTCTTGTTATGTTTATCAGAACTGTTAAGAATAGAATCATCAAAAAAAAATTTTTTTTTCGCAAATCCTGAGGGACATTATTAAATTATGAAATTAATATTAGGACATGTACTAATATTTATATCATAAAAGTAAAGTTAAAGAAAAAAAAAATTTTTCAATAAATAAAAGATTCAAATAAAAAATATAATTTTTTTATTTAATAAAAAAATAGAAAAATTAAATTCGAATAAATGTGTTTTGTAAATAAATATAAGCTAAAGAAATTAACTTAAAATAACTAATCTAATTGACATTCTAGATAACTTTATCTTCTTTTATAATAACCATAATCATAACCACCATAACCATAATCATAATAATCACAGTAAGGATCATAATATGGATCACAATAATCATAACCACCATAGCCATAATCATATCCTCCATATCCATAACCTCCATAGCCACCGTAGCCGCCATAACCGTAACCGCCTTTAAGATTTGCTTTTACATTTGACGATTGAAGTTTATTACTACCAGCAGCTGGACTTGGAGCACTAAGAACACATGAGATAACTACAACTAAAACTAAACAAGCCAAAACTAATTTTGAATTCATCTTTTTTGTTTTCAAATTTTTAAATAATTTGATGAATATTTGTGAGAACATTGACGAATATTTATACGAATTTAAATGGTAATAATATTTTTGTTGTTGTTGATTTTAAATAGGACATAAGCTGATAATAGAATGGCATGAGAATTTTAAGCTTTAAAAAGATTTTTTTTTTGTAGAAGATGTTTATTTGTTTTTTAAAAATATTCAATTAGTTCAAAAAATTAGAACACAAAAATTGTAGAATTATTTCACCTACCATTTTTAAAAAATCGATTTAAGATTTTTAAGAAAGCTAATTTTTTTTGTTGGAAACTTTGTAACTTTGATTTTCCTAGTTTTCTCGAGGGATACAATATTTTGAATTCAGAATTCTAAAATATTACAGAATTGGTCAAGAGACTAAAATAAATTTATAGTAATTAAATATAAATAAAAAATAGAGAAATAGCCCAACATTTAGCAGACTCTCAAAAATCTGTATATTTTTCAATATTATAAGTAGAAAAAACAGAGCTTTAACTTAAGAGAGTTCTTTTACACGTTTGCTAAATACCATCTCATGAAAACTCATCTTAAGATAGATTATTTAAGTTTAATTAAGTAAAAAAAATTTAAATTGTTTTAAAAACATTTATTTTAAATAAAGGAAAAAAAATAGTAATTTAGAAAATTAAAATTAATTAATTAATTTTATTTTCGCATTTTGATCCTGTAAATTTATCAGGACACAAACAAAAATATTTATCACCAGAATAAACATTTCGAACACATGCACCTCCGTTAAGACATTTTAAGGCATTACAAGAATCTTCACTATCTAAAAATAAACGAATTATAATTTTCAAGATCACACACAAGGTAATTTTTTGTTTAAAAAAAAAAAATCTTACTTGGATCAATAAGAGTAATGCGAATGTTATCATCATTACAAAAATTCTTTTCGTTACACCAACACCAGTATTCATTATTTCGAATAGCACAACCATTATCGGGTATCATCGATTCTGAAGCATATGAAAAACCATCTGCACAACCACGTTTTATAATACCAGTAGAATTAGTTCTTATGTAACAATGCGATTGACAATTCTCAGTACTAACATCATAAACTCTAGTCACAGTTAGTCCACAATTTCGCTCCATAGAATTGCATTTTAAACAGGAAAGACACCAAGTAAAGTCAAATGAATACAAAACTAAAATAAGAATGAAAATATTGTAACGAATCATGATATATTTTTTTTAAATATTTTTTAATTTAATTTTTTTTTCTAAAGATTTTTATATTGTAAAAAAGTTACGTAATTTTAGAATTGTTTATTGGATTATATGTAAAAAATATAGAAATATTGTATCATGTTGCAATATCGAATTTATAGAGGATTATCTGTGAGGAAAGATATTGAAAATAATTTTAAAAAACGAATTAATTTTAAAAATTTTATTTCAAAGAAAATCATATTTCATTTTTTTCTTTGTATGATTCAACAGGCTGTGCTTCGTAAACTTTGAAATTCAGTGGTATCTCGCTCGGGTCTATTTCGCGCCATTCTTCGTGTACCACATCAACACCCGGTATATGCTTAAAAACTATTTCGTTTTCGTTGTTCTCTTTTGTAAAAACATTGACTACAACTAATAAGAAAATAATTAATCTTAGAATTTTCATTTTCTTTTTGATTTAAAAATTCTTTTATTTAATTTTGAAAAATGAACTTATACTTGGCCGTGTTTATAAAGTATTTAAAATTGATTCATGTTGAGATCTTTTTTTTTAGATTTATTTTAGCTGAAATAATTTAATTTTGTATAAAAATAAGTTTTCCAAACCAAAAAAAATAGCTGTTTTTTTTCTTAAAGAAATTTGATTAGATTCAATACAATTCTTAAAAATTTGAAGAAATTTTCCAAATTTTTTATAGAATTAAGTTGAAGGTAATTCTTTTATTTTTTGATTACATGTATAGACTTTAAGGATTGCATTTTCATAAATTTCTCATAAATTGTTTGTTTTATTCAATTAACAAGAGTTGACTCAACCACACTAAATTTTAAATTATAAGCTAACACTAGAAGGTCCGATTTTTTTTATACCTTTAAGGACCAAGCGGATTTTAATACTTTATATAGTTTCATGACTAAATTTTTTGAAATTGTTGTTTCAGCATACATTAAAAAATTTTCACCATACACAAAAATATTTCAGCATACATACCCAAAATCAAAACATACAAAATATGATTTACGAACACTTAACTAACTAACATACAAATTTCAACAGACAACTTTAATAACATACAAATTTTAAAAAAATAATTTTAGAACATTTATTTAATGAAAAAAATGAACTTTTTTTAAAATTTTAATTATTTCACAAATATTATTTTATAAATAGTTAACAAATCCTGTATACTTAGGAAAAAAAAACGTCTTTATGAATACACTTGAAGCACGTTGATTCAAAATGCAAACAAAATCTAGTGAAATTCGATTAAACAAAGAAGTTCCTTCTTTTTACCGCTTAGATTGCCTAAAATTTGTTTTTAAACAAAACTTTTAATGAAAAAATTAACATTGACATGAATGCTGATTTTTCATTTTTTTAAATTTAATGTATTTTAATCAGATGAATGTTCGTTAAAAATTCTTTTTGTATGTTTAAAAGTGAAGAATGCTAAGATTAAAATTTGTGTATGCTGAAATTTTTTTTATGTATGGTGAAAATTTTTTCTAAATGTATGCCGAAAAAGCAGACCCTAAATTTTTTTATGAAATAAATTATTTTTACTTATTTAGGTTATAAAAAAACTTTATGAGCTATTTTTGGTTATTTCCTCTCAATACTTACGTCATTGAACGGATTTAAAAAGTAATTTATTTTGGAAACAAACTAATAATTGGTTCATTTTGGGGCTCCCTCAATATGTGACCAGCTGGTCACAAAATATGTGACCAATTTGATTTCTCTCATTAGGTGACCAGCACTCGTCACTAATATATGACCAGTGAATTTTGTGACCATTCATTTTCGTAAAAATAAAATTTTAATAAATTCGTGACCAGTATTTTTAATTTTGTGACCAGTATTTTAATTATTGGACCATTTTTTTCGACTACCAATATAATTTAAAAAAAATTATTTAAGTGAATTTATTTAAATATAATCTTTAATTTTTTCCAGAAAAATCTAAATACATATTTTTTAAATAATAAAAATGGTATAAATTGACCTACTTATGTTTTCTACTTTTATGAATTTTAAGACCTAATTCACCTTCCATATACTCACCACATAAATCACATAATATTTTTTTTTTACTAAGATTCTTTTTAATTAATTCAGCAGTTGACTTTGAACATTTAGGAGATACGTCAGTGAATTATATAGGATATTTAAGCCTTCTAATTTATCCTTTATAAACAAATTATCACAGTCAGATTCATCGTCAGTTAAATCCTTTCCAAGAGTCTTGCTTGATGAACTACACGAGGCCTCAATTGTAATTTCATCCTCACATACTTGGTGAAATTCAAATATTTTATCGCTCTCTCTGACTTCACTTACCTCATTGACTTGACTTTTCTCACTGACTTGAACGGTGTTTACATTTTCTATTTCATCGAAATCAAGTCAACAGAATATCTCTCTATCGAACCTGATTCTGAATTTGTGCTAAAACCACTTTCAGAATCAGTGTCTGAACAATCACTAATTAAGTCTAATTCTTCTTCAGGATCACCTAACACCTCACGAACAAGCTCCTCAAATTTCTCTAAACTAAAAAAAGTTTTAGCTAAATAATAAAATAATAAAAAATTTGAAAATTTTAAATAATTTAAATACCTTTGACCAGGTGCAAGAAAAACCAGGTAAAATCGAGAAATCTCAATTAGAATTAGATTAAAACACTCTACACGATTACAATTGTTGTTGTAACGCCATACAAATTCATCGATGTATGATTGAATTTTTGACAACCGTGCATTTCTTTAAATTTGTGCTTGCATGCGTTCCACAAGCTTTCTATTTTATTAGTACAAGTGCCTTAAAAAAATATATAGTTTTCTAAATTTTTTTATAAAATTAATATTAGTTTAAATTACCGGTATTAGGGTTTTCAAAATTCCGACTGTGATTTACAGTTTGATGTTTAAAATCCTTAAGTGATGATATCTTATTATAACAACTCCAACAGTCCGAAAATATTGTGCTTCCTTGTCTACACTTTTCATAAATAATACTAAGTAGAGTTTCAGCCTCTCTATTTTTGACAATTTGTAAATAACACTTTGGGTTAACATTATTTATCTTACGCTCTACTAAACCAAACACCCATACTTGAGAACGCCCTAAATCCTTACCTAATAATAAAAATTTTATAATATTTTTTGATAATTTAAGTTATTATTTTCCTAATTTACTTTTCCAGTGTTTTACCTTCGCGTATAAGGATTCGTCTATTTCTACAACTTTACCATAACCCCCTAACATAATATTTTTTTTTATCTATACTCAAACTGCAGATTTGGCGCAATTTTTCAAACAGACCCATAATCATATTTTCACTTGATTTTTCTTTAAAGTTCATCTCTACAATTGAGACGGTCTTAGTAATTGTTAGCTGTGCAGACCAGCATTTGATTAAAACCATAATTAGATTAATTGGTTTCATAAAAAGCGAAAAAAAAGACCCCTCCCAAATTGACTTATAAGTACCAAACTTTCAACCATTACATCTCCATGTTAAGTGTTTGGTAGCTTCTTTGCCTCTCGACCTAAGTTTCAATTCCATTTCTTTCTGATATTTGGTACAATTTTTATTTGTACAAACTTGTGAAGGATTAACACAGCCAATACCACCTAACAATCTAAAAATTCTATATTCTTCCAAGTTGTCTAGTTCTTGTGTCATTTTTAATCAAAAGCAAAAATTAATTTTTTTTCAATTTTCAATTTTTCAATTTAAGTTTCAATTTTAAATTTTCATCACTAAAGCGCTTACATTTAATTATACAAACATAAATTAAAATTTTTATATTTTCATAAATACTATAAAAGCTTCATGTTCAAAAATTCATTGACTTGAAATATTTTAAGAAAAAAATTTGGTGATCAGTATAATTCCTTTGGTGACGAGTATATTTTATTTTATGACCATTGTTTTTCATATGATTTTAAAGTTTATGGTCACAAAATTCACTGGTCATATATTGGTGACCAGTGCTGGTCACCTAATGAGAGAAATCAAATTGGTCACATATTTTGTGACCAGCTGGTCACATATTGAGGGAGCCTCTTCATTTTTTATTAAAATACTGGTCACATTTTTAGGGGTTCGCCGCTTGGAAAATTTTTTTATTGATTTTATTAGTTATTTTTACTTAATTATTTTCATTTTTGATCATTGTATTAATAAAATTTGAATCCTCCCATAACCTCCAGTACCTTGTGTGAGTAATTCTGTTTTATCTTCATTTTAGTCAGTATCTAAGTAGAAAATATTGATCGATCTTCGGTTTTTACAGACTATCTTTATCTAAAAACCCTTTAATTCATAAATTATCAACTTTAAAATCGTTTCTTTTATTTTTCTCTCTCCAAATGCTTCTTCATCCGATACCAAGAATTTTTTATTGAATTCAATGATCATGAGGATATAGAGAAAAAATTATGATTTTAAATAATTTTAGATTTTTAAAGTTTTAATAGAAGTAAAAACTTAAATTTTCAAGTTTTAAGTGTTATTTAATCGAAAGCTTTAATTTCTTACAACTGAAACGGTTAAAATAAAACTCCGGGTTCAAAAAACCCGTTTGGTCCTTTAAGTGTAATTTTTTATTTTTCCGAAAAAAAAGCTTTTATAAATGATCAAATTCATATTTCTTAAAAAGATTTCCTAATTTTAGATTAGCTAGGAAAAGATTGGGTTCGACCATTTTTTTTTCGACAAATCGATAACTTTAAAGGACAAAAATGGGTCGAAAAAACCCGCCGGGCCTTTGATTATTAAAAACTTACTTTATTTTTAAGAAAAAGCAAATGTTTTTTAAGAATTTTAAAATCCAAAAACTTACATCTGGAGCCCTATAAGATTCATTACCAAACTTGTTAAGATCGTTTATCAAACTTAAAAAGGATCTTTAACTTGATAAGATTTTTTTTAGTCGTTTTAATTGATCTTATTCAAGTTCTTTACAGAATTAAGCTTGCTTGTTTTTAGACAAAACCAATATCTTAATATGAGGGTCAATCATAGTGATTACAAAAAAAAACTGGGATGTTAGCTCTATTAATCTAGGCTTAATAGAGCTTACACACACTACAGAGCAAATTTCGCCAAATCTATCATAAATTCCTTGATACACCGTTAGTAATAAGTGATAGCGCTTCTGTTTTTCAGAGTTTTTTCTAAAATTTCAATCAAATGAATTGTTTATTATGGAATTAAAAAATATTTATTATTTAATAATTTATTTAAATCTCTTTTAAAATGTAAGAAATAGTTTCTGTTTAAGTTTCGTATAATTTTAATTTCAATAATTTTTAACCTTAATTATTCAAATTAAAGAATAAGCGAGTAAGGAAAAAGCGAGTATATAGATTAGATGATTGATTTTGATAAAGTTTGACTGATTTATTGGATTTATTTTATTGTAGTCTTCTATCCATTTTAAAATAATTTTCTCTTCATCGATTCTTGCTTTTTTTAAAGACTCAGGATCATTTTTGTTTGGCTCTAATAAATCTTTTTATTAAATAAATACAAAAAAATTAATAAAAAATCTTCTATTTGTTTCTATCTTAAATACCTGCATGATGAGCAGCATTTTCGATTAATATTATCTTAATCTCATCATTTACATATTCATAAATTCCCGATGTCCAATATGGATCCCATACTTAAATTATAAAATTTAAACTTTGATATAAATAAAAATAAATTTTAATAAAATTTAAATAAAATTACATCCGTTAGAGAAAATAATATTTGAAAAAGATCTGTGGTCGTCATGAATAAATGGATAATATGTTCGAAATAAATTCTCGACGGGTGAAAGATTGAATTTGTTTTTACATGAATTAAAAAAATCTTCGAAAACAAAGTGTTTCTCTTCAAAAATGTCTGTTTTACCATTTGTACAAAAAGTAAAAAATTTTCCATTGCATCCCTTTTTAAAAAAAATAATTAAACTTAATGAAATTTATGATCGTGAATTTCAGTTATAAACACAGAAGTTCCTCAGTAAAAAACTTCTGCTTCTAGTACCAGGATCTGAGCTAAAAATGTGATACAAAATTCATTTTTCTTTCAAAATTCCAAGAATTCTCTTACCGAAAGATAAGGGTGTCATAAAATAGCTTTTAACTAAATTGCATTATCAATTAAGCAATGTTTAAAAGCACGGTCAAAATAGCATTTAATAAATGTGCGGAAGCAAAATAGAAAAAAAAATTAAAATATCAAATTTCATTATTTTTAAAAGCATAAAAGAAAATTAAAATAAATTTAATTTCGATTTATTCCATTCCGGGTCTAAAAGGGAAGGATTTATTTTAAGGACAAAACTAAAAGAATGAAAATTAAATTTAGATATTTTTTAGTAAAATTCCAAAATTTCAACATTTTACATAAAATTGCCAAAAAAATTTTAAGAATTGTATTATTATTTTAACACTAGAACCACCGATACGCACAAATAGCGTATTTTTGAATTTTTCTAATTTTTTTTCATAAATAACTTTTTGAATAAAATTAATAATGACTTGAAACTCGGTACTCATGTTTATTTTTTGATGAAGAACAAGCCTGTATATATTTTTTTTTTGAAAATTTTTCCAGAGGTTTTTAGGAGTGAGTTTTTTATTAAGCACCGCTATACGCTATTTTTGCGTATTGTTTCAATTTAATTGATTTAAAATACTTTCTCACTGCTGGCATTGTGAATTTTTTTACAATTTACAATTACAAAATATTCGAACTCTAATAAAAGGTAGAAAAATGATGTCTGCAAAGAAAAAATTATGCAACTTTGTGAAACTTCGGAAGTTACACCTTATAGATTAGTCTGCAATATTTCTGCAATTTGTGCAAAATTCGAAAATTCGATTAAATATAATTAGTTTTTTACATTATTCGATTTTATAGAATTTTCTATTATAAATTATTCTTAAATGAAGTAAAATTTTTTTATTATTTTTGCTCTACGAATATTTAGATTTAAGTCCATAAGCCATCAAGATGAAAATTTTTTTATTTAAATTCAATATCAAAAAATCAGACAAATTCAATTATCCAAAATTCATTTTTAAAGAAAATTAAATTAGCTAAAATCGAATTTTGCACAAATTGCAGAAATATTGCAGACTAATCTATAAGGTGTAACTTCCGAAGTTTCACAAAGTTGCATAATTTTTTCTTTGCAGACATCATTTTTCTACCTTTTATTAGAGTTCGAATATTTTGTAATTGTAAATTGTAAAAAAATTCACATTGCCTCACTGCTTGACTATAAATAAAACATAAAATTTTGAAAAAAATATTTAAAAATAATCCATCTCTTTATCTCTTTCAAATTTACCTCTATACTATGAGAATCAATCGTATCAAAGCTATTGAGGCTCTCAACATCCTCACCCAATCCGAAGATTATGATTCTGAACAGGACTTTGAGATAGACAATGACGATTACGACTACGAGAAATAATGAAAGTGAGGACACAGATGATGAATCTGAAGATGAAAATATGATTGAAGGGGAAAAGATCGACGCTTCGATAAACCGCGTGATTGAATCAGTAGTGGGAAATCAATCTAAAATTGATTTTAATAATTTAGACAAAACTTCAAAAGCTGGGGTTTTTTGGAGACCTACTGAGGAAGGAAAAGAAACCAGAATGAGAAATAGAATAGATTTTAAAAGAAAATCGGGACCTACAACCTATGCAATTCGACGAATTGACGAGATTGCATTGTCGGCATTTCTTTATATCATCGATGTAAAAATACTCGACAATATTGTTGAGTATACAAAAGCCGAAGCTGTTCGCCAAAAAGTCAAGCTAGATTTAAATAGAAATGAGCTGCTAAAGTTTATCGGGGTCTTATTTTGTCGTGGTATTTATTGTCAAGGTGTACCAGTGAGAAAAATGTGGTCGGCCGACTATGTTTTGCCACTTGTAGAAAAATTAATGTCAAGAAATCTATTTTCTCGTATAATGAGATGTATTCGATTTGACGACAAGACAACAAGAACACAGAGAAGAGTAAAAGATACATTTACACCAGTTAGAGAACTCTGGGAAAAATTTATATCAAATAGTCAAGCATGCTACAACCCGAGTAAATATTTAAATGTCGATGAACAGCTCCTCCCCTCGAAAACAAGGTTTGAAAATATTCAATATATGCCAATAAACAAGATAAATTTGGCATAAAATCTTGGTTCCTTGCTAAATTGGACACGAAATACCTGCTGAATGGTTTTCCTTATCTTGGTGCTGATTCTGACAGGCCTGAATAAGACTTACTTGGTGAGCATGTTGTCAAAAAATTGATTGAGCCGTATCAAAATTTCGGGCATTGTATTACGACCGATAATTTTTTTACGTCAATGAAACTTGCAATTGAACTTTTGAAAAAGAAAAAAACTTTGATTGGAACAATCAAGCGAAATAAGAGAGAATTACCGTCTTCTGTAAAAAACAAGCAAAAGCGAAATGATAGCTTTTTCTATGAGCATGATATTGGCTGTTTATTAACAGCTTACCAATGTCGAACCGATAAAAATGTGGCAATTCTTAGTACTCATCATGACAAGCCAGAAATATGCCCAGAAGAACAGCAAATTAGCAAGAAGCCTAATACAATAATTGACTATAATCAAACCAAATGTGGGGTGGATTCTATTGATCAGATGACTCGTAATTATAGCGTGAAATCATCAACAAGGAGATGGCCTGTCTAAGTTTTTTATAATATTCTCAATTTAACATCAATCAATAGCTGGGACCTTTATAAAAAATTTAACAAATCTCAAATCCCGAGACGCGACTTTTTAGCTCAACTTGTCAAAGAAATAAGTAATCTCAATGATATTGGTAAAAAGTCTATACAGGATTTACAATCAACTCCTAATACAAATCGGAAACGGTCAAAATCAAATCAAACGATGGAGAGCCCCTCAAAAAAGATAATGCTGAAAAATATGAGAATCTCGCCGGAAAATTTAAAAAAGGAAATGCCTACTTGCCAGACAAGACTTAATTGCAACCGCAACAAAACCATTGGTTGCTGCTTTAAATGTGAAAAAACAGTTTGTGGGACTTGCGCGGTTAGTACAATTATAAAATATTATTGCGGGAACTGCGGTGAATCTTCAGAATAAAGAAATATAATAAGTTTTTTTTTTTTCCTTTTTTTTTATTGATTTTTACCTGTTTTAAACATAAGTTTTTGTATATCATTTTAAAAATAAATTTAATTTACATTATAACTTTAAAAAGTTTTATTTATCACTCATTCATCCTCTTCATTTAAAAAAATACACAATTTTTAACATATACGCACTTTATGCGTAAACCGGTTCTTAAGAATAAATTAAAATGTGGTGCTTCTAGTGTTAAAACATTTTTTTACAGACTTACTTTAACAATTTTAAAGACCAATAATGAATGCAAAAGGTCTATTTACTCAGACGGATAATGCAGAGCATAATAATTTCAAAATATATAATCAATAATAGACTGATTTAGTTTTTAAGTGATATTGCAATTCTTAATTTTTTTTTGCAACTTTACCAAAAGAAGATCTAAACTGAATTCTCATTCTTTTAGTTTCCTCCTTAAAATATATCTTTCCCTTTTGGACCTGGAATTAGATTCAATTTTATTTGTTCTTATGAAATAAATCGAAATTTAAAAATTTTCTATTTTTTTACAGTTTTTATCAATAAAAAAAACTATAAATACCTAAGGGACGCTTTAATCCGAACATCGTTTATCCGAACAATTCGCTTTTCGAACTATATTCCTATATTCCATAACCCCTTCGCAAATACATTACATTAAAATTTAATTCGATAATTCGAACCAAATGTTCGGTTAAATTCGACATTCGAACTTTTTCACTTAAAACATTTTAAATTACAGTGTATGTATTTTGTTTTTTTTTAATCGAACTATTTATTATATAAAGAAATATATTCGAATATATTAAACAAAAAATATTATTAGATAACAAAAGGTCAAAGATAAGTTCAGCAAAGAAAGATTATATCAATATTCAAATTATTAATATATTAATAAATAATAAAATTATTTTTTTCTATATTCGAAACTCGTCACTTTTAATAGTTATAAATTAGAACAAGTTTAAGTTTGAACATTAACATTAACACATATTGAGAAATAAATTGGAACCTAAAAAAGAAATTCTTAATTCATGACATAAAATCTTTGATAATAACTAACTTTAGAATTAATAGCTTCAGAAAAAAACTCGAAAAAATTTTTTTCTGGCAAGACTTGCTTAATTCATTAATCCGAATTTATTAATCCGAACTAATTAAAAATATTCCCAAAAAGTTCGGATTAAAGCGTCCCCACTGTACCTAACTAGAGTCTATTACTTAAATCTTTTTTAAACATATAATCTTCTTTCTTAAACAAATAACTAATAACGAATTATCTAGTATTTATTTAAGGTTCTAAGTCAAGAAAATGTAAATAATTTTAGGAGAGAATATTATTGCGCAAAACTTGGGTTTGGATATTAGAAATGTCGTGTGCGTTACTATTTTCATTTTTAAATTTTGACTAAGATTTATTCGCTATTACTCTGACTTAAACTCATTAGGGTTTAGAGCTATAAAGAAAATTTTACCAAAATTTCCATGGACAAAGCATCACGATTTTGCATAAGCATTTTTTCTAACGGTAAACATTTTGTTTGACCAGTATAATTAAAAAAAACTTGATAACCATTTGAAATGGCATTTAGCACATTTTCTTCATTTTCTAAATCATCATCTTTCAACGAATTAATAATTCTATCGCAAAAAGCCTTTTAAACAATTAATTTTTTTTATGAAAAAAATTTAAAATAAACATAAAAATATTAATAAGTGCCATTACTTTAACTGGTAGAGCTGGTAATGGTGTTACTATATTTGTTTCAAAATTATAATTAGATTGAACCAAGAAAAAAATAGCATTTACTAGGATTTGTTTAAAATTAGCTATCTCTCCCGAATTAATTTGATTACATAATTTAAAATAATTTGTCAATTTTTTTAATCCATCTTCCGATTTACTAATATTATCAATTATTTTCCATAATTTATTTATGACATTAGGACAATTTTTACTGCTATTTCGCATAATATCAGTTACAATTCTCGCATAGTCATAACAATTTGTTTGAGAAACTGGAGCTGATGAAGCTAAAGAGCCTTCAACCAAATGTGGATACTTTATTCTTATCCATGCAGCAAGCATTCCTTAAAATAGAAAGATTCTAGCTTAAATAATAATTATAAAATAAGTAATTGTTTAATTTACCACCATAACTGCCACCAAAAGCAATCACAGGTGAATTTTCGGCATTAGGTGTTTTACTCTTTATTGATTTTATAACATTTGCATAATCTTTCAAGGTTTGATCTACATTTAAATATTTATGAAATGGATATTTGTGCGAATTATTTCCAAATGGTAAAGATTCACCAAAATAGCGATGTTCGGCAAAAACAACCAAGGCTCCGTGTTTTTCACTTAGTTGCCAAGCAAAGAACTTAAATTCAAATCCTTTTTCAAAATTTTTATTTAAAAAATAAAACAAATACTGTTATCGAATTAATCCAAATTATAAGAGTTAATTCAAAAAATAGTATCCTAGTGTATTTATCATCAGAATTTTTAGATATTGAAATGGTTTATTTTTTTGTGTTCTATTTAAATATTCTAGCTTGTTTGGTAATTGCAAAATAGAAATTATGAACATGGAAAAGCACACTGGAATACTTAAATAAGTTATCAAGAAAAAAATTACCAAACATGCCGGTTTTAATTTTTACAAAGATACACTAAGAATTATTGTCAAAAAAAAATATCTAAAATTTAACTTCTTAGAAAAAACAAAAATCCAAATCTTGGATTTTATTTTATGCCTTATTTTAGTTTGATTAATTTATCTTAGAATGCAAGCTTGTTTAGTAATGGCAAAAAATTCATTGATATCGAAAAACACACTGGTATCGAGACAGGTTCTCTTGAAAAAATTCTAATTGAATTTTAAAGGCATTAAAATTCGACAGTTTGAATTTTTTTTTAAATAAAAAATCTCATTTTTCATAAAAATTAATTTCATCGAGTTCTTAATATGAATTTAAATTCTTCAAAAAATAGTAAACTAATGTTTTAAAATTTATCGCCATCTTTTTTATTTGATATTTCAGATTATATTTTAAATTGCAATATTCAAAATTGTATGTAATATTTTGATAGGACACAATAAATTAAACCAAATAAGTTTATATCTTATGCGATTATAGCAGAAAATTAGCAGAGACTGAATAAACGATTTTCAAACGTTGTACATTCTTGTACAATTTACAAAATAAATTTATTCCATTCCCAAAAAAAGTTATACCGTTTTGCATTTTTGTAACAAAAATTAACACTGCCGTAATTTAGAAATGACAGAGAAAGATTAACGAAACAAAAGACATTCTCTTTTTTCTCTTATTTTTTTAATTCATCCGAGAAATGAAACATTAAATTTTAATACCATTGACTATAATTTATTTTGTTTTGAGATAAGTATTTTCATAAACTTAATTTCTTGTTTAATTAATTAGATTAAAGTTCGTAATATGAAAAGCCTCATTTAACTTGAAATAAAATGAAATGAAGATTTTTGAATTCTAATAATTTCTCATTGAGATCTTTTATTAGTCGCAGTTGAGATTTCGGCATTGGGCTGTTGAAGAAAACAAGAAAAATTAAAAAATTGAAAAATTAAAATTGTATTACATTTTCATGACAAAGATCTACTATATCAGCTTCATAACCAGTGCAAAACATAATCGGACTGCCTTTACCCTTAAAGTATTTATCGAAAATTATATATCGTTGTTGAAAATAATCTTGTTGATTCGAATCATAGTTAAAATGATCAACCTTGAAAAAGAGAAAAAGTTTCAATAAATACACAATAATTTCCAATATGTTTGGAAATATACCTTTTGATAAAAAAGTTTAATGTTTTTGCAGTTTTCAATAATTTGATCATTTGTTATTGGGAAACATTTTCCAGCAAAATTAATAAAAACGAACACTAAAAATAAAAATCTTTTCATTTTTTATAAGTTATTTACCAACCCATAGTTGAAAATTTTTATACCATAATTTTAGATATAATATTGAATCAGCTTATTTTTTTCTTAAAGGTTTTCTTCTCAAATAAAACTGACAAAAAAGATAAAATTTTCAATTAGATTTTTTTCTTTGAAATTTTCAATTTAGCTTATTAAATTTTTTTATCTTTTGAAAGTTTCAAAAAGTTTTTTCGATTAAAATAATTGTATCTTAATGATTTCGCTAATTTTAATCTTTTATAAAAATTTGCAAAATCATTCTAAGAAAGTCTATAATATTTTTAATTATAAAAAATTGAGAAATACATGCAGGTATTGGTTTTAAAATAAAAAAGCGGTATAGTTTTTAAAGGTAGTGCAAGCATCTATCCCTTATTTTTCAACTGTTTCTATTAGACCTTAACAGAGGAATAATAAAATCTATATAATATATAAAAAGAGGATATTCTTAGGATTGAAAAGTGAGGTAAGACTTTTAATTAAAAGTTAGCTTACTTAAGGTAACTTTTAGTAACATAAATAACCTTTAAAATATTAAATTAACTTGATTAATTTAAGGAATTACAGGTAAAAATAAGTTAATTAAGACAAGCAATTAAAAGTTATCTAACTTAAGTTAACCCTAACTAAATTTAAATTACTAATTTAGCTTTTTTAATCTATACTAGGAATATTTGGCGCGCGCCTTGCAAAAAACTTAATTTTCTAGAAGCATTTGTCAATTACGGTTAAACAGATTTAAATGGGATAAAGCCTTTTGATTATCTAAGCTAGGGCTGCACACTTTACTTTACTTTCATTTACTTTACCAAGTAAAGTAAACAATCTTATTTACTAATTTTCTTTTATAAGTAAATTAAGTAAAGTAAAAATTTACTTTTACAAGTAAATAGAAAATCGAAAATTTACTTTTACTAGTAAATAGTAAATTTCAATTTACTTTTTTTACTTTTAAAGTAAATTAAGTAAATGAAAAATTTACTTTTTTAAAGTAAATTGAGAGAATAAATGGAAATATTTAGTTTTCCATGTACTTTTGGTATTCCAAAATAAGTTTTGTTGAGTTAAATCTACTTGTACTAGCCCTATTTCAATCAAAACAAGATTTTTAATCAACTTTACTTTAAAAAAGTAAATTTTTATTTTACTTTTTCCTAGTAAAAGTAAATTTTTCATTTACTTAATTTACTTTAAAAGTAAAAAAAGTAATTTGAAATTTACAGTTTACTAGTAAAAGTAAATTTTCGATTTTCTATTTACTTGTAAAAGTAAATTTTTACTTTACTTAATTTACTTATAAAAGAAAATTTTGTAAAGTATAATTTACTATTTACTAGTAAAGTAAAGTAAATGTGCACCCCTAATCTAAGCAATAACTTTTTCGTACGAGCAGACTGGCTTTTGAGCTGTTAAAGGGGCATTTTGTTGTTAAAGAACAGTTAAGAAGTTTCGAAACTTTTAAAGAGAATTGTAGTTTTAGACAATTTTAATGTGAGAATCTGAAATATAATTTGAAAAAAACTATATTTATTGAAGCTTTTTTTTTCATTTTAATTGGATCAGAAATATTTCTGGTTTATGTTTAATATTTCAAATATCTATTTTTCAAGAAAAGTAAACGATTTAAGTAGAAAGATATTTTTACCCGATTTCTATTACGAAGCTTATATGAAAAATTTTTTCGAGTTGTGGCGAAGCTTATTCCGGCGAAGCCGACTTTTAAAGCCCTTTTTTTTTGATTATGCCTAATCAAAAATCAAAGCTTCCCAGTCAGGAAAAATCTAAAGAATTTTTACCGAATCTTTGCAGAATTTTGTAAAGTTTTTTTACAGAAAGTTGGACTACTTTTCTGTAAAGAATCGTTAAAGATTCTCTAAAGATCCTTTATTTTTTCTGTATCTGATAAAAGTCCTCGCTATAGAAAGATTTATCATAATTTCTCTGTTTTCAAAAGAAATTAACTGTATTTAGATCCAAAAATTAAATTAAACAATTTATGCTAAGATTTTTTTCTATTTGAGTTAAAAAAAATCATTAGGCCAATTGAAATTCCTTGTTTGATAGTTCTGGTCTTTGTCTGTACTTTTGGTCCTCCCATTCGTCATCAGAATCTATAAATTTTTTATTTTTATTTATTAAATATAATTAACCTCCAATTTTGGAGAAGTAAATATAAAATTAAAGTAGCGTTTCGAAGGCCATAAATCATTTTATTGTCATGAAAAGCGTAAAATAAAAAAAACGTCTTGTTAATAATTATGTATTGAACAATAAATTTAAAAAGATATTAACTTACTAGAATCAAAATTTATTAATTTTTTAATTTCTTTCAAGTAACAAAAAAATAGTGAAAAAGTGAGTTCAGTATAACGAATATAAAAAATATGTGTACAGTGTTCACATAAATAAAGTTAATAGGTCTAGAATTTCGTTTTTACCCATATTCCTCTAAATTGATTCGATGATAATCCAAAAGTCTCTATCGCACTTAGTAAACAATTTTCTTTTTGTTAATTATTTCTGAGAGACCGCTTTTATGTTTCTTTTATTTTTTTTTATTTAACTAATTATGAATGATTCGAGTGTTTAAATGGGGTATGTGGAATTTTGAGTTAATTAGAAAACCTGGTTGACGTCTCTGAGGAGGCCTGAGTGGCAAAATAAAGTTTTATTACTATTACTATTTACAATTTTAATTAAAATTCCTTTGCAAAAATTTTTTAAATTTCAAAATTTTTTTTCAAATTAAATCAAATCATGAAATTTTTTTGTGCATTTGCAAAAAATAAAATTAAAAGTAAATTGTAATAGTAATAAAACTTTATTTTCCACCTGAGTTCAAGTCCCCACTCCTGCCATAAAAAGTTTTACTCAAATAAAAAAAAAACTCTAAAGATTTTTAAAAATTTCTATGGTTAAGGTAAAAAGTTACGGTTGACGTCTTGTTTTCATTGAAACATTGAAATTCTCTAAATTTCTTTATCTTTTCTTTATTTCAGAAATTATATATTAACAATGCCATAGCGATTTTGGCATATAAAACAAATTAATTTTAGTCAGTCCATTTCAGTTGAATCAGTTAATTCAAAGTTAATTTTCATCTCTCTTTTTTTAAAGATATTTAGCGTTTCTGTAAATTTTCTTTACATTTTCTTTAAATTTTGAAGATATTTTAAAGAATCTCTAAAGTTCCTTCAAAAATTCTTCAATTTTTTACTGACTGGGTAGATTTGTTATCATTTTATGCCTTTATTTTTTTATTCCATTTTTTTAAATAAGACTTTTCAAAAAATTATCAAAATAAGACTGTATCATTAAATGACTTTTAATAAATATATCAAATCGTGACTATTTCAATTTATGACTTTTTAATTTAAGACTTTTAAATAAACTTATAAAAAAAATATTATAGAGGATAATTTAATCTATACCATTTTCATAATGTTTTCAAAATTAACTAAAAAGAACATAAACGTAAATATTGCTGTAAATAAATTACATTTTGATTTCGATTATCTTTTGCATTGCATATAGCTTTGCTTTTCGTACCAGATTTACCAAAGAGATGAGTTTCATTTCTCTATTTTTTTCAATAAATATTTCAAGCAATATACCTCCTTCTCCCTTTTTTATTTCTTCCATCTTCAAATCGCTATTTTTGTTTAGGAGGGGGTGTTTTGACGCATGAAAAAAAAAATTATAGCATGAAAAAATTATTTATAGTATAACAAAAAAAATTTAGAGTATGAAAAAATTCCTGATTTTTATAGTATAAAAACAAGAAGTATAGTATAAAGAAAAGTATTTCTTAGCATATTTTTTTTGATTTTGGAGCATAAAGAAAATCAAAAATGTCCTAAATTTCTGTTTAAAAAAATTTCAAAAATTAAATTACTTCTCGAAATGAAGTTGTTGTATTAAATAATCGTTAACATGAAAAAATTATTGAAAATGAACCTTTAAATAATGTTTTTGATGAAAAAAGTACTCGAAATTATCATAAGTTAAAAGAGGTCCGAGTAACCCCCAAAAAATGACAACAATAGAAACAATAGATAAAAACATTCAAATATATCAAGAAAATAAGTCGAACAGCAAAAGCAAAATCAACCCTTGAGTTAGATTGGTTGTATAATGTATTTTAATTCTTGTTATACTTTTTTTTCACTTTTTTCATGCGTTAATTTCATAATGTTATGCTATAAATTGACCTTATATACTAAAGTTACTTTTTTTTCTAAAAATAATAAAAAAAATATCATACTCTATTTTATTTATTGTTATGCTATATTTTATTATTTGTTATGGGTCAAATGACTTTTCCCTTTTGTTTAGAAAGCAAGTAAAAATATCAGAAAATTTTTCATAAAACTTAAGTCATAAAACAATAAGTCATAAACTGAAAAAGTCCTATTCTAAAAAGTCCTAATTTGACAAAATCTCATTTTAATAAAGTCATATTTAGAAAAGTGGAATAAAAATAAAATGGCATAAAATGATAATATACCGAATTATTACTGTTGTTTTACTTAATTATTACAAAATCTCAAATAAAAATTTAAGATTAATAAAAAATAAAAGTTAAGCATTTATCATCAATCATAACTTGGATCGGGATTTAAATGGAAAGTAAATTCCCACAAGTATTTTTAACCAGTAATATTATTTTATTATTCATTGATAATTTAAGTCACATTAACAGATAAAAATAAAAAAAGCGATTACAAAAAAACAAGAAATTAAAGGTATAAAAATTATGTCACATCTACGAAATACTACAGTACAAAGCAAAAATAAGTTAATGACGTGTTCGAACATTTTCAAAAATGTTTTCGAACAATGTTTAAGCTGTGTTTGTTTCTGTTCGTGTTTTCGTTAACTTAATTCAGCTTTGTACTGTATTTTTTAAGGCCTTTTAAGAAATATTTAAACAGAAAAAAATAAAATTTTTTAAAATTGTAATCAATTTTTAATAAATCATCTAGCATTTTGTATAAAAGAAAAAATTCTTTATTATAATAAAGAATTTTTTCTTGCTTTGAAATTATAATTTCAAAGCATTGAGAGACTACTAGATATAACGAATTTGAACATTTTAAACTAAACGAAATTAGCCCAAACAATCAATAAATAAACGTTTCTATAAACATTTAAGTTGTTCACCGAACGCTTTACTCTTTTTGTCATTTTCTACTCCACTATCACCCATAAAATTAAAAACTTCTTCTACATAATTGGCATCTTATAAATTGTTCTAAAAGAAAAATCGTATGTTTTAAGTAAATCTCACTCACTGATTCTAATTTAAGGGTTTCATATGAGTAAATTTTATAACACCAATATCTCTTATAGAAGCAAATTTTGACGCGTGTCTAATAAATTTAAGAGACTACTGGGAATAAGATATTTTCCAGAAAATGTCTAAAGATTTACAATATTGTTTGAATGAAAAGTGGGGGATTTGAACATTTAGCTAATATTGATATTTTTATTTAAAATAATTTTCTGTTAGTTAAAAGAAGAACATCTAGTTCACTTTTGTTTTTGGAAAAATAAGACTTAAAAGTAAAAAATATTTTTTATCTTGACAGAATTTAATATAATCTTAAAAATTAGATTAAATTAGAATTTTATATTTATGACATGAAATTTACATTCGAAATTGTTGGTAATTTTAGAATTTTCCTTTCATTTTGTCAAATAAATTAAACATTTTCCTTTTAGGTTTAAACAAAAAAAAATATAAGAATCTCAAGGGGAATTCTTTTCATCCTACGGATAAGAATACCTAAATTATTCTAATTGCAGTCTTAAAAAAAATTTTTTTCTTTCTTTAAGAAAAGAATTTTTTTTTTTGATATTTAAAACTAATAATGAAATAAAATCATTAATTAAATTAATTTTACTTCATGAAAAATTGAATTTAAGCACCCTACATATTCAACAAATTAATATTTTAGGAAATTTTTGTTGTTGTTGTTGCGTAAATCTTTTAAAGAATTTTAAAATTTTCTATTGAAATTATTCACGTGCTAATCAGAAAGCCTTTTTTTTCTCAATAGAAAAAATAAAAACTTCCTTTAACAACAACAACAACAATAAACCCAACTTGTATTAATTCTGATTCAATTAAGATTAGAATTCCAAGCTTCTATTTTTTTTGTTGTTTTTTTTTGTTTGTTGTTAAGACAGATTGAATATCAATTGAATAACTAACAGAATATGAGAATACAAGCAAAAAAAGAAAGAATGAGCATCAGGGCTAAAATCAATAGTAAACTTGAATTCAAAAGAAAAAAAATCTATTTGAATTTATTATAATCTAAAAAAAAAGAAGAGCTTTTTATTTTTTTGTATCCGAAATTTTGAGTTCCGAAATTCTATGAAAATTGTTTAAACAAAATAACATAATTAAAAACTAATTCTTAGCAAAATAGCTTCATATAAAACGAAAATAAAGAGCCTAAGCTTATTTAATTTCAAATCACTTTACACTCAAAAATCACTCAATCGAAATTATTTTGTAATTTCTATTGATTTGTTGAGAGCTAAGTACTCAATTTTAAGATAATAAAAAGAATTCTCTTCTTATCTCGAAAATAAAAAAAACTAACCAGACTAACTTGAAAGTTTTCTATGTAAACAAATATAATTTTGTTCTAGGTACTGTTCCGAATCAATTCATTCAAAATAGCTCTCTTTCTTAGTTTAACTACAATTCAAAAGAAAAACTGTAAATTTAAATTGTACTTAAAAATACAAATGAAAGTTTCTATGTATTATTTAGCCTTGGATAAATAAATAAATAATACGCATAGAAAATATAAGAATTTACTCTTTTTTTTTGTTTGAAAAGGTTAAAAAATCGATTAACATTTAAAAAAAAAAGTAAATTATTATCACATTTTAAAAACTTCTTCTTGCTATGCTTAAGACATATTGATAAAATCAATTTGGTAACTTTTAAAATAAAAAAAAAGAATTGCCTAATATATATAAATATCTATTTTATAAAATTTGTTGAATGTTGCTGTTTTTTCGACAGTAATACTCAGTAAATAAAAAATTCCCCAAGGCTTCTTACAACAACAACAACAAAAAAAGAATTAATTAAGGAAATATTTTTGAGATAATTAAATTTTTTATTATTTTTAAATTGGAAAAATTAATAAACTTATAAATGATAAATCAATATTGAAAAAAAAATAAAAAATTATTTAAAGCCTTAGGATTAATACAATTTTTCTTTTTTTCTTCTCTTTATTGATTGAATAGTTCCTTGGAATAGTAGAAATTACTTTCTATTCAATTCAATTTTTTCCTGCATTTAAAGTTAACTGTAAGAGTTTAAATTTTTTTTTGATCACAAATTCTCAATTGTTGGAGCAACAAAAAAAACTTTAATTCTTACAGTTAACAATTTAAAAAGTCTAGATTACGACTTAAAAATTGTTTCGATGATATCTACTTGATAAACCTATTTAAAATTCAAAACAAAAATCTTATTTATTCTTGAGAAAAAAACAAAATACCATAAAGAATTATATTGTGCTTTTAATTTCTCTAATTTAGAATTGAAAATTAGCATAAAACGAGAACATTAATTTTTGAAAATAAAAACAAAGTTTCTTCCTTGGAGAAATTGAAATTTTCGTTGAAGACATTTACAATAAACTTTTAATTTATAAAAATTTGCTTCGAATGTGATAGAAAATAACACATGCTTTACATGATAACAATTTAAAACTACTTCAATTTTTGACCTTTTGAAATTTATGTAAGAAAAATTTAATTTGATTTAAATTGTTTTTTGCAACTTACATATCAAGTATTATCTTTCTAAGTGACTAGTTTCCACTTAAATTACTCATTCTTTACCTACTTCTAATAGAAATTAAGAATCTAATGTTTCATTTCTTCAAAAAAATTTAAGAATTAAAGTAGTTTTTTCTAAAGTACTCTCAAGAAGAATTTGAATACAATGTCTAATTACACAGAAATTAAACCAAAAATTATCTTCTTAAAATGGTTTAGTTTTTAAAATAAGGACATTTTTATGTTTATTCAAGTTATTTTTTCGATTATAAATACCTTAAAAGTAGTGCAAAATGAATGTGATATAAATCTTTTCCATAATTAAAAAAAGCTAAATTTTTGTTTATGAAATGCTTAGCTTAAAGAGGCTTTATCATATTTCTCAAATGGTATCGTTATTGGTGTCCAAGCAAATCCTGTGCGAGTCAAAAAATTCAAATGAGGTCTTGAAGGATAAATTAATAAATAAAAGTTGCGCATTCATTTTTTATTTTTAAGTACAGTACCTAATATAGTTCAGATATATAAAGTAACTTGAAATTTTTTAAAGCATTTCTTAAGCCGCTTCGAAACTTTATTAGAGCAATGTTCAGGAGCGTCTTAAACCGCTTTTGAGCAAGTTCTAAACAAATATTTTTTTATTTTTTATAAAAGATTTTTCTAGAACATAGAACATAGTCTCAAAATAAGGCGAAATCCTAAGAAATTACTTCTGCTACTACTATTTCTAATGCTTTTAAGTAATTTCTATTTTTAAAGAATAAATAAATTCGTCTTTGCGTTTTAATGCTATTTCGTGGTGTTATTCTTTTTTTACATTACTTAAGTAAACAAATAGCAAAAAAATAAGTTCTTCCTTAGCATTAGTATCTTTGTTACGTAAGTCTTTTTATTTCGGATAATTTCCTCAAACAACTTGAAAAATCTCTAGGACTTTTTTCAACACACACACACACACAGAAAAAAAAACTTACTTTAAATTTAACAATAACAAAAAAAGACGAATTTTTATTAAACAGAGAAAAAATCGAATGATTTATGATTCGTTTTTTTATCAAAGAAATCTAAGAAATATGGAAAAAATGATAATTATTATTAATAAAAAATAATGATTTCCTAAATATCGTGATTGATAAATATTCTATTTAATCATAAAACAAGAATAACTAAGAAATCCTTCTAAATGTAATATTAGGTTCAAGTTTACTTAAGCATAAGATGGAATAGCTTCTCTTTTTTTTTGTTGTTGATTTTTGCTTCTAAACCTATCAAATTTTTGACAGATCTCAGTAAGAGATCCTAATTTAGCTAATAACCAAATTCAAATCTAATTTGAATTTATAATTTCCTCATTTCTCGCTTATTACAAAACGCGTCTCCTCTTTTTTTTTTCTATGCTCAGTTTGCTCAAAGCATTTTTCCCTAAGAAAGAAAAAAATAGAATTTAATTTAAGCAAATAATACAAATCTTTATAAACAAATCTCATCTAATTTTCTATGCTTAATTTAACTAAGATTTAACATATAAATGTTTTAAACACTTGATTGAAATTTAGATAGTTTTACTCGCTTAATCTTATTCCACTAATTAAATGAAACATAAATAAACTTCACAACCAACAAAAAAATTTTTTAAAAAAATTTTTTCTTTTAATTAAGAAAAAAAAAAGCAAATTTTAAAACTAGAATAAAAATCCAAAACTATTCTGATATTTTTAGGCATTCTATTCTTTACGCCTCGATTAATTAGTTATTGATTGTTAAGTTTTTGTAGATTTTACTTGTAATTACGCTTGAGAGTAAATATTTTAGTTAATTATCAGTAAGAATTCTCAAGAAATTTTTCGGATAATTTAGAAAAAATTTTTTTCAAATTCTAATATTAAATCTTAGAAAAAATATGTAATTTAATTATTATGTATATATGTAATATTTGGTATAAAAAAAATAGTGGTTAATTTGGCATATAGAGAAAGAATTTTTTGATATAGTTAATTGAAAGATCTTGGCGAAAATTGAAACTTTTATAATAAACATTGAAATATTATACACTAAAATAACACCCGTTGATTATATAAATTTTTAAGAGGCTAGAAAAAAAAGGATATTTTTTCAAAATAAACTTGAATTATTTGCTTTATTTTTGTGAAAGAAGAATTCTCGAACACGGCTTTTTTTATTATAACTCTAGACATTACTCTAAGAGTCCTAGGCAAGAGTTTACCGTAATTTTTTTTCGGCGATTGGGAAGGTTTTGTCTGAACGTAGCCCTCTCAATTTTTTGCAAAAACAACACCCTCTATGAATCAGTCAAAAAATAGGCCAAATTTTTTTTTGAATGTTTATCCGTAATCACTTTAGAATTAAGCTAGAAAAATCCTTCCGCTTCAATTAGGTTTCTTTTTGAGAAAATTAACCTCTTAGCACTCAGTGAACCCCTATATGCCTCACAAAAACTCTTCATTTTTGGATTCTGCATCGTTTAGACTGTTTTTATTCCAAAAAGAAATTATTCCAAAAATTAAACTTAGATCTATCATAGAGAAAAAATGAAATAAACGATTTCTAAATCCAAGGATTTTATGGAAAAAAATTATCTTTTTCTAGTCTAATTTTGACCAAGAAAGATGAATCTGGACTCGAAAAATAAAAACTTAATTAAAAGTTTTAAATAAAAATTTAAAATGCTAATTTGATTTTTTTATAACAAATGCCTTAAAAAAAAATCAGACATTCTATTCTTTTCGATTTTATAAATAAATTTAACTTTGAAAATATTAAAAACTTATCAATCTCAATTTCCCTAAGACTGTATTTATATTTAAATTGAAATTTATTTCAATTAATCAAACATAAAATTTTGAAATGAGAGCAATAATCAACTAAAATCAGCATGAATACCCCCCCGTACTAATCAAATTACAACAACAAAAAATTCTTATTTTTTTCAATTTTTTTTTGTTGTTTTGAAAGCACATGCTTTAGAATAAAAAAAAATAATTGATTCATGAAATTGATTTATCCAAGTATTAAGATCAAATAAATTTCTTTTTTCTATTGAAGCACTTTTAAAAGATACTATGAAATTTTTAGATTTCAAATTATGATGAACAATTAAAAAACAAAAATATATCTTTTATTGAAATAAAATTTCCAGGGATCCTTTATTTGATAAATTGTTCGTTAAATTAAAAAAACAGATTAAAAATACGGCTTTGAATTAGTAAAGGTTAATTCGAGTAAATATCTGAAAAAAAAGTTGAAATCTCAAGACAAGTTCGAAACATTTTTTAAAGCGCTTCGAAGTTGTTTTAGACTCATTTCGACTTAGTTTCAAAAATTTTTCAGAAAGTTTTTCTCTATTATCTAATCAATTTTTCATAAATTTAGAATTAACTAAATTCTGGTTATAAAACGAAAAATGATGGTTTTTGTCTAAAACTGGTTTGGCAAAAATTTTCGACCTAAAAATCTTTTAAGAATACTCAAATTGTAGAGTATAAAATTCTCTATCTTTTCATAAGTTTATCCTGAAATTAAAATTAAATTAAACCAATTTACCAATACTCTCTTTTTAACATGGCAATGGTCTATGTAACTTTATGCGCTTAATATTGAATTTTTTATGTAAAAATTCATTGAGTCCAAAATAAGTGAGGATTTAGCGTCACTGGTCATTACTATAGTCATTAAGTCATTACTATAGGCTATAATTACTTTTGAATATAAATATATTTTTTAGAAGTTCTGCACAATACAAAATTTTTATTGAAGCTCTGCAAAAACTGTGCAAATTCTTACAGAATACACTTAATTAAAAAGTTTTGAAATCAGTTAACGTATAATTAAAATTCTACAATTTTTACAGATCTTGCAAGTTACATTATTTATTGTAAAATGCTTAAATAATTTAACTACGTGTTCAAACATGTTTTCGAAAAATGTTCGAGCACTTTTTGTTTCTGTTCGAAAAATGTAATGTGGCATTTTTTTTCTCTTTGAACAAAGAATAAAAAGATAAAAACTAAAATGCCCAACGAATAACAATCAAAAAAATATTATTTTTACATCAAAATTAGGTCTAAAAGTTCTGTAAATCGAGAACCTGCCCTTTTTTCTTACTAAAAAAAAGGAAATAATATTTTTTTGAAAAATAATTTCTCTTTATGATGCTCAAAGTTAAATAAAAATTACTTATCGAATAGTGAATTTATTTCACTTAATTTTACAGTATAACTTAATTAATATTGGCAATATGTATTCCTCGTTTTATTTTTCATAATTATTTACCGTTTTTGAGCAATCAATACATAAAATTGAGCATTTTCCATTGTGCAGAACTTGAAAATATACTTCTATTAAAAAGTATTTAACGAAAATAAGTGTGTTAGCATGAGTATACGAGCAAGAACTTCTTCTTGCACATTTTTTCTAGTGTTTTAGGCATTTCAAAACGTTTGTTTTTTAAAATTTATTTATTTTTTTAATTTTTAAGTTCTGATTCTGCAAAAAATAGATGTCTTTTTTGGTAATTTTTTTTTCGGTAGATGTTATGCTTTAATTTAATATAAATTCACATAAATCAAAACCCTTTTGATACATAAAACTTTTACTTTTCTTAATTAACTTTATTTGCTTACAGATATTTTACTCAGTAAATTATCAATATGATTGATTTCCTAAATTTTTAATTAAAAATTTTTTAAATTCCCAATGAGAGCATATTTACTTTGTCAAATCAAACTTAATGTAGCAGTACAACTTATTTGACATTAAATTCACTACCATGTCCCAAAAGAAAAATGTAAATAATAATAAAATAAAAATTACCTTAAGTGGATTTAGCATTTTTTGAACTATCTATTTTGTAATCGATTTTCTCTCGATTTTTTTTCTATTTTAGCAATAATGATTTTGTCTCTTAATCGTTGTATTTTTTTTTTAAGTTGAAAAGACGACAATGACAGAGTGTGAGAGAGAAAAAAAAAGAATAATAATAATAAATTGGGAAACTTATTTTTTCGATAGTTTCTTTAATTTTTTATTTGAAATAATAGAAGCAAAATTATGCTATTATTAAATCATTTGAAGCAAAATGAGGAAGAAAAAAAAAGCGAAAACTTTTTTCTCTCTCTCTCTTATCATTTATTAACTCCTTTAATGATTCCTAAAGTGAAGCTGTCATTTTAATCAAGATAAAAGTGTAAAAACAAAAAGCTCAAAACTCTTAAAATTAAAAATAAATACTTTACTTGAATTGAACGGGCATTGATCCCATTGGATTTATTTGAGTCCAGTTTTGGTCTAGTATATTTGATGTATTGAATTCTTTAAAAAAACAAAAATTTTTGAATTTACAAAAAAATTAATTTTTTGTTAAACTCACCTAATAAAACATGCTAAAATTAGAAAGCTTGCTACAACTGTTATTATACCAATAATTATAACCAAATTACGATACCCTTTTTATTTTATGGCAAATAAAAATAATAATATAAATAAAATTTGATAAAATTTATAAAAATGCTAATGGGTTTTTTTTTGTTCAAGGCTTTTTTTCCGTACTGAAAATATAAAGTTTATTTTTGAGATTTAATTTTAAGAAATTAAACATATGCTTTATTTTTTTCTTACTAAAGTCAATAGTTTCTGTTTGAATTACTTTAAACAAAAAAGAAAACTCTTTTTGCAAGAGTTTTAAATTTCGATTGAATTTTTAATTGATCTTTAACATAACTAAAATTAGTTTTGTTTTAAAAGAACCTTTTTTTTTTTAACTAAGAATTCAAACTTTGATTCTATTTACTTTAAACATGTTTTCTTTTTTGATTTTTCAAAGAGTTTTTGCTCAAAAGTTTGTGTTTATTAAGAAAAAATGTCGGATTAAAAGATAAGCAAAAAAAATTATTAAGTTTATTAATTAAGTCTAGGCAATCTTGAACAAATTCGAATTATACATCGGAAAAAGCTCACTTGAGCATTCTTTCTAAATTAAAAACTAATTCCTTAAAATTAGATCCTTGATTTTTTTCTGAGATATTTTTTAATAATATTAGATATTTATTGAGAATTATAGAAAAAGACTAGACTTTCAACATACAAATTAACGTATTCTTCAGGGATTCGATTGAAAGGAGAAAATAAATATTATCAACTTGATGTTTCAATAAAAGAAAATTTGATTACTATATTCAAGAAATTAAAAATTATAATTTCAAACTAAAAGATTATTTTTTTGGCTCATATATTTAAAAAAAATTGTCTGAATTAGATGATCAGGCTGGGTAGAAAGAACTGAAAAATACCTAAAATTATAAAGTATATTTCAAAACAAAGTTTAGGAAAAAATGATCTATGTTTAAACATTGTGAGAGCAGTTTCAAAACAATTTCGAAAAAGCTAAAAAATATCAGAAGAATTTTTGAACATTCATTTCGTTTACTAAAAACTAGTTAGCTAAATTTAAGTTAAATAATTTTTAGTCGACCAATTTTTAGCTAACTTAAATTAGTCCAAGTATTTGTTTGTGTTTTAAACAGGCTACTCCTTATTTTTGCACTAAAATTACTTAACAAGAACAAATTTCATTTTCTCATAATTAATATTAATAATCGATATACAAAATTAATTAAAAATTACTTAAAATTACTCTTAAAATTCAGTTTTAACATACTTTAAAAATGAAATTAGTGATTAAAATTTATTTTGTTTGCTATTTTTAAAATATTCAAATGTAATTCTAATAAAAAATATACTGAGTAGGGTTGTTGATTGAAGACTTTGAACTTCAAGGTTTTTCAAACTTTTTTGACTAAATAATAAATTCGAAACTTCAAACATTGAAAAATTTCAGTATGTATTAATCATTAATTTGAAATAATATTTCAAGTTAATAAATTTCAAGTTTGAAATTAAATTTTATCCTAAAATAAGATTTGAATTATGGATATTGAAATTTTAAAGAAAAATATAAATTTATAAGTTTAATTTTTTTTAATATTCAAAGTCCAAAATTCAAGGTAACAAAGTCATGTTTTAGTTTAAAAGGTATAAGAAACTTTCTTTTTTAGGTACACGGCTATTGCTATTATAAAAAATCCATGTAAACAACAAATAGGGCTAATTTTTTTCACTCCCCATTAAAATAGAATAAACTCGATAAGTTTTATAATAATAAGAGATAATTTACATATCAATTAACAGTAGTGATGTTGGTTAACCAAACGTTTGGTCGACCAAGTCTGCCAATTTTGGTTATAAAAATTTTGTTAACCAAAATTTTGGTTATCTGAAAATTTTTTTTTGTTAAATCAACAGAACCATATCCAATTTTTACTTTTTTATATCTATAAAAAAAATTGCTTAACCAATTTTGGCTAACTATATTTTTGGTTAACCAATTTTTTGGCAACTAATTTTGGCTGACCGCCTAACCAGCATTAACCAACATCACTAATTAACAGAGGTCATGATATCATTATAAGAATTGAAAGGAGGTATCTTAGTATTTAATTTTATTTTTTGAAAACCAAACTTTTCTTTCATATATTTCAAAGTTTTTATTTTAAATTGATTAATCTTGGGGTCTAGTGGGTTATGTGAACGTTTGGTCACCTAATAGGTGAACAATTCTTGTTCACAGGTTAAGTGAACAATTTGTTCACATAATATTTTGTTCACGTATAGGTGAACTATATTGTTCACCTAAAATATAACTTGTTCACCAAAAATATCAAATTAATTTTCAACTAAAAATTTCAAAAATAATTGAAAAGATCATTTCAAAAATAACTTATTTCAAGCTCTAAATTATGAAATTTGTAAATTTTTTAAATTAATGATGATATAGCATATTTGAAATATTAAATAAATACTAAGCTGATTTCCATAAGGAAATAGTCACATAAGGAAATCGCATAAATAAATCGGATATTTTATTTTTTATCTAAATTTTCGAAAAATGACTTATATTTACATCTTTCAGTAGGGTTAAAAGCGCAATAAAATTTATTTTTAAAAATTAACTGTTCACGTAACTTTAAAATTGTTCACATAAACTAATTTTTGGTCACATAAAAAAAAATTTTCTTTTAAAAAAAAATATAGTTCACCTATACGTGAACAAAATATTATGTGAACAAATTGTTCACTTAACCTGTGAACAAGAATTGTTCACCTATTAGGTGATCAAACGTTCACATAACCCACTAGACCCTAATCTTGAGATAGAAATTTTAGATTTCAAAATTTTCGTTTCTAAATTTTGATTTTTTATTTCAAGTTGAAAATTTGGAAGTTTAAAATGAAAATTTAATTTTAAAGTCTGAAACTATGAAGTTTGATATTTCCCAAATTAATAGAAAGTTAATGTTAGTTCAATTAACAACCCTAATACTGAGCCTTGAAATTATCCATTTCTTTTTTTTTCAAATAAAATATTTAATACAATCTTAATGCTGAGAAATAAAAGGCTTTTAATACTTAAGAAACTTTTAAAACAAAACTTTATAGCGGGGAAACTTGAGATCAATATTTCAACTCATTTTTCTGATAGAATAACTCAAAAAAAGGAATTTTTATTCCGAAATTAGAGATAACTATCGGTTTTTTATTGCTTTTAGGAAAAAAATTAGTAAAACTGTTTACAATAATTAAATTTGTAATAGATAATAAATTTAAAATTCGTTAAATAATTTTATTATTAAAATGAAAATAAGAAATTTAAATTAATTTTAGTGCAAAGTTAAGTAATTTTGGTGCATCTAAAAAAAATATAATCGCTTAAACATTGCTTTGAAAGTGTTCGAACGCGTTGTAAATTTAATTTAGCTTTTTGGAATGTAGTTTTAGTTCGAAAAATGTAAGATCATGACAATTTATTTTTTGAACTTTTTAAATTAAGCACTTAACTAAATTTTCGAATAAAGAAATTATTTGAAATAAATAAAAATTTTTCGAGGTTTTAATAATAACACCCTAAAATAAGGGTTAATTGTTCAAGTACATTAAAAAGATGTTTCAACACACTCATTTAAATTTTACAGCACATCATAAAATTATTTTCTTACAAATTTTCTAAAAAAAATTAATTTTTCTTTTTCTTTTAGACGAGATTCGAATGGAAGAAAATTAGCTTGAGATTAAAATCGTGAAGCCATCAAGTTTAAAAGTCGTTGATCTATTGTTTTGAGAAAATTATTCATCAACTAACTCATGATTAAGAGATATTTAAATAAAAAAATCAAAAATTATTTTGTTAATGATTTTTCATACGAAAGATTTTTCTATCAATTCTATAAAAGCTATCTTTTTAAAATCTTTCTATCTTTTGGGTGGCGAAAGATGTGCTAATAAGTTTTTAAAGTTTGATGCAATACATTTCTGAAATAAGTTTACAGTCTGTTTAAGACGTTGTTTAAGAGTGTGATAGGAGATTTTAAACAGTCAAAAAGCAATGCTTAAAAGCCCTTTTAAGCATTTCAATTTTTATATCAGAACTCAAACGACTTAAAAGTTTTCTGATTATGATTTATAAAATCAGTAAAAATTTTGGATGTTTCGAAAATATTTATTTATTTCAAAAATTGACCTTAGGATTAAGCTACTTTCAAAAAACTAACTTATTAACTAGATACAAAAATACCAAAAAATTCCCTTTTTTCTTGCTTTTTTAAAGATTTCTTTCATCTTAAAATTTTTTTTGACAAAAAGCTTTTTCAAAATATGTGTAATTTTAATATATTATATATACAATTTGATATTTTTGCTTTGGAATAATGAATACTTTGTAAAAATTCACAAATTTTGAACTCTTAAAGTAAAAAAAAAATTAACCACTTCTCCGTAAAAATTTGTTTTTCGAGCTTTTAGTAAGTTTTTTTCACTAATACCATTTAAGTCATGGTTCTAACTTTACGTCTAATTTTGGTGTTAACTTTGCCTAGAATGAGTTCTGACACTTCTTTAGTTAGTAAGTGAAACTTAAATACAAAATACATTTCTATAAGTACTATCATGGTCTTCATATAATCCAAAAATGAATGTTCATAAATTTTCATGAACGTTCAGGGCTATTTTTATTCATATGAATTCTTTGGAACGTTCATTTTGATTCATAAATTATCATTTTCATTCAAAACTTTTCAACTTCTTTTCAAGTTTCCATTTTTTTCATAACTTTTCATAATGTTTATGAAAATTATTTTCATAAACATTCATCAAATTTCACGAATATTTTTGAAAATTCAGAAATAATCACGAAAAAAAATGAAAATTCATTACCGAAACATTACTCTATTTTTTTTAAATAAAACAACTCTTTATGGCTTGAAAAAAATAGGTTTATAGAAACTCTTTTAAAACAAAATGTAATAATTTATTGTAGAAAACAGCGTTAGCTTCCTAAAGTAGACCTAATTTTGACTAAAAATATCAAAAATAAAAGCTAGTTGTTGTTTGAACTCAACCTAATACATCTAATTTTTTTTCGCTCATAAGAAAAATTTTAAAAATTTTTTCAACTTCTTAAAGTTATGTCAATAATCTAAAAAAATATCAAATAACATTTATTTGCTCAATGAAAAAAAAATGATCTAAATGTCATTAATTTCTTAGTCTTAATAATTCCAATAGCAACAAAACTAAGAAATTTTCTTGGAAAGAGTAAACATTTAGATATATCCTTATACATAAAGTTTTTTTATTTTTATTTTATTTTGTTGTTTCCCTTTGAACAAAAAATCCTAACGTCCTTGAAACGTCTTTATATTGATTTTATTTTATTTCCACTTAAAAGAAAAAAATTTTTCTTAATTAATTTTTTGGAATATGCTTATTAGATTTTAGCAGTTCTTGTTTTTTCATTTTTTTTTTTTATTTAATAAACAATTTTTTTAAGAGAATTTTTTTTTTCTTGAAAAAATCTGAATTGTATGATCCCTAACAAAAAAAAATCAAGAAATGATTTTAGATCTTATAAAAATAAACATTTCTAGTTCTAAAAGGCACATAGAAAAAATAAACTAAATGAGGCAATAACTAGAAGAAATGTGATAATCGACGGAACTATGCTTTGTTTAAATTTTTATTTCAAGAATTTAAAAAATGTTGAATTAATTTTTTTGTTACCTGTTTGATTTATCAAGTGTCGTAGTTTAAATGTATCATAAATAAACAAAGCTGGACTTGTTGAATTAACCATTGGATGTCTGATTTTGTACACAAGTTCATTTTGCTCATAGCGTAGAATCATCATGTTCTATTTTACCTCTCTTATTTTTTTTTAAATAAAAATTATATAATTAAAAAAAATTTCATTTTTGTTTTTTAGTTTAAAAAGAAGAAAAAATCAATAATAAAAAAATAAGGTAATTTTGAAAAAAATTATTTATATTTTTTCCAAAGGAAAAAGCTAAGTAATCAAGTGTTTTCTTTTCTTTTTTTATGGAATTAAGATTTTTAATTAAAACTTTAATAGTAGGAGATTTTCCTCAGTATTATTAATTGATGAATTTTTGTTTCTTTGAGGTAAAATCAAATAGAAAAAAATGATTTACATTAATTACTATTTATTTGAGTAAAATAAATTTTTTTTGTACTTAATGAATTTTTAACTTTATCTTTACTTCCTGGTAAATAATAACAAAAATCAAACTTTCATTTTAATATCCCTCTATATTTTTTTTTGGAAGTAAATCTTTTAATATTCGGCTTATAATTCTCAAATCAATCATTAGTTTTTCAAGATTATTAAATGAAAAAAAATTTAGTCTATTTTCTTTAATTATAAAAGTCACCTGTCATTTACAAAAAACACTTCTAGGTTCTCTTAAATTCCAATTTACAAAATTTATGCTCCTGTCTTAAAAAAATGTGAACCCAACAAAAAGAAGAGCGTTTTTAAAAACCTTTGTTTCTTAATTTAAATTATTGATCTTAATATTTTTCACAGCAGTTCCCTGTGAAATGAGCTAAAAAATTTAATATATATAATTGTAAAAAAAAAATGAAGAAATTTGGGAGATGGTACATAATCGAAAAATGCCTTAAGGTATATAATTTTTTTTTCCATTAGATTCATGAATTCTAGTCAATAATTAGAGAAACAACTTAAAAATTTTACTGAAATAAAATTGAAACATAGCTTGGTACCTGTTGTAACAATCAATGAAAACAGAAAAAATGAAAAACAAAAATTGAATTAATATTTAATGTTTCTAATATATTGTCATTTTTTTAAAAAATAATTTATTTAACATCAATAAATAAACAATTTAATGATGTAAAAATTATGATTTATTCTTTTCAAAAATTTTTGTCATAATCCAGAATTTGTTTTTTTTTCATGATGAGTGAAGAGTGTCGTTTGAGTATTAGAATTATCTGTTTAATTTGGTTTTATTTCCTTTTTATATATGTTTAGCAAGCAAGCAAACAGAAATTCACGTTCATTTTAATCAGCAGAAAAATAAATAATTAGAAGGTTTCTTCTTGAATACATCTTCCGTTTTAATAAATTTTACAAAATTTAAGGAATTATTTGAAGATTTAGTAATTTCAAAGTTTTATGTTGAAGTTATTTTCATAAAAAAAAGATTAATCAATTGAATTTTTTATTACAAATTTTTTTCAAAAATAATTATTATATTATTTTAAGTTTGGAATTTTTTAAAGATATATTTTAATAGTAAATTAAATAAAGCACTGATTTTGATTTTAATTACAAACTAGATCATTTTCCCACTATCTTCATAGTTCTTTTCTAAAATAAACCAAATAACTATTTTCTAAAATAAATTATTAAGGGCTGCGTTTTAAAATGCAAAAAATTCTTGATTTTCAAGTTTGGAAAAATATCACCTTTTAAAAAGTAAGACAAAATATCTCAAATATACTTTTGTTGTCATTTTGAGTGTATTGGAGGCTAAAAGTAACTCATCATTTAAAGCTAAGCTATTTGACCAATTTAAAATATTTTTACATGTATTAAAGGGAGAGTTAATTGAGCCTATTAGTACCGTATTTACTCGAAATTAAGAAAATATAATTTTTTTTTTAATAATTTAAAAATCTTTATTAAATTGTGCAATTTTATTTTTTTCAGTTAGCTTTAGTCTTTAATTTTGAAAAAAAAATACGATAGTAACTTACCGTAAACTCGTCAAAACAACCCCGGGGTTAAAAATCGTAAATTTGGTGTCTTACCCCGCATTTAACACGGTTTTTGGACATTTTACAAAATTTAATTTTTTATTAATAATTTTTCGAATAAAATTTAATTTTAAATTTAAAAAAAAATGATATTTTTTACAAGTTTAATACTGCATTAAAAAAAGAAATTTCAGTACCGACTTAAAGGCATTCTGTAAAAATGTCCAAAAACCGTGTTAAATGTGGGGTAAAAAGCCAAATTTACGATTTTTAACCCCGGGGTCGAACATGCAAGTTTACGGTATTATTATTTAATTAATTGTCCCATTAAGAGTGAAAAATTTAGTAATAATACATGTATCAAATTTAAAATAAAGATCAAATTTTTTTAAAATTAAATGTACTTTCTCTAAAGTGATTTCCTGTGAATTTAGAAAAGGTGATATTTAAAATATTTTGCAATTGTGTTTTATAAAAAAACTCACAAAACCTTTGTTTTACCACAAAACTTTATGTTCAAGATCATAAAATAAAAAAATTAACATCCCATATTAAAAATAATCATTGTCGGTAAACAACAAAAAAAAATTAATTAGAATCAATTAATTTATTTTATTAGGATAACAAAAATTATTTTAATTGTCTTTTTTCTTTCTAAATTTTTGCAAATTAACACTTTTTAATTAGCGTCGGAATTTTTTTCTCTCTAATGTTGTGAATTTTTTAGTATCTTTTTAACACCATTAAAATGACTTATGGGAAAATTTTAAAAAATCCATGAAATCTTAAATATTAAGTTTTAATCCAATGACCGTTTAATATAAGTTTACAGAATCAAAAATCCTCGCAAATAGAATTTTTTCGTAATAAGCTCTTCAAATGAATTCGTTTTTTTTATTCTAATGATAAGATGCCCCAAATCAAGGAACCCTAGTTTACAATTCTATTTGATTAATAATCGAATTTTAATCGATTATTCATCTTAATCGATTAAATTTTAATTTAATTTTCTTCGGATCGATAAAAAAGTGCCGATTAAATCGATTAATTATTCGATTAAATATATTTCATAAAAGTATAAAAAATATTTAAGTATTTTATAAAATCAATATTAAAGTTTTTTTTCTAAAGTCGGCAAAGAAATAAACCGAATAAAACGCTATTTGAAGACTCCCTGTACTTCCAATCGAAGTTTTCCTTTGATTATTCTCTACCAGAATAAAATCCTTAAAGAAACATGTTTTCGAATAGAATTAAAAGTTTTTTGGATGCTCATATTTTAGGTTCAGATTACGGGAAACGAAGTCTTGTAAAATAATTTACTATTTTTAAAACAAGTACCGTATACCCTTGCGCGGTATTGCATGCAGTTAAACCCAAAATTGATTTAAAGTGCATGCATCGCGTACCATCTCTCCCATGTTAACCCAACCCTATTGATTAGCCCGTGCACTTATCCGGTCTCTTTGGTTTTAAGCGCGGCTTTTATTGTTAAGAATTAAAAAATAATGTTGCGCTGTAAAATTAAATTTGAATTTTTATGCGGCATCTATTATTAAGATAAATGATAAATCTAAACTAAGGATTTTGGTTTAGACGCTGGAACTAAAATTGGAAGAAATAGAAAAAATAAAAAATTAAAAAAATGAATTTAAGATTATTTTTTTTTATAAAAATTATGAAAAATGATTTAAGCTCGGCTTTAAAAATTAGAAAAAAATTTAAAATTGAAAAAATTTTCTAATCGATTAAAAAAAAAAAATTTATAATTAGTCATCGGTTAAATCTATTTCAAAAACTATATTCGGATCAGTATCAAAGCCATCAATTTCATCTCCTTCATCAAGTTCGTCTATATAATCGGCTATTATTGTGTTGGTTTTCATAATATATGATAAAGTAGAGTGTAAATTAAACTGGTCAATTTTTCCACATTTGCTAAAGCTCTCAATAATTAAAGTTGAGCCAACTAATTGTTTTTACATATCCTGGAGATTTTGTGTTACCAAACCTGGTAAAATATCTTTCATCCTCTAAAAACCATTTGTTCCATTTATTGTGATATTGTTTTTTAATTGAAGCAAACCAGCAAACATCGGCTGGTTGTAATAAATTAGTCATGCGCGGTGGAATATAATTTTTGACAATAACATTCACTTGTAATTCATCTTTTACACTCTTAGTCAAGTGACAACGGGCTGAGTCCAAAAAAAAATTGACCTTTTTAAAACCTTTTTGAACCATATGTGGTACAACAACGCGTTTGACATAATTAACTAATACATGTTGCACCAGTTTTGTATTCTATTTGAACATTGTTTGGTGGTGTATAATTTGGCAGATCCGATTTTCGTGGAACTAAGACAAAAACTGGGAGTTTTTCATCATCAGCTGTTGCTGAAAATGCAGCGGACAGTCTGACACGCTCCGCGCCATTTGTTATTGATTTTATTCTCTTAGTTCCTTTTTCTTCAAATGTATAATTTGAAGGAAAATCTAAATAAATAGATGTTTAGTCCATATTCAAAATGAATCCAGGTTCAAAGTCTGGTGAATTCACTAAAATTTGACATTCGGAAAAAAAATCCTAACGATTTCAATCGTATTATATGGAAGGTCTCTTCCACTCGTTGTAATTCTTCTTAATACCAAATTCTTTCTTTTGCAAAAATTTGTAAACCATCCACTTGAGCTTTAAAATTCTACATTTGATTGATTTGTCAAAACATAATATTGATGATAAAACTCTGCAGCTTTTGCTTTTATAATTGTACCACTTAGACAAACACCCTTTATTCTATTTTCCATTATCCAATTGTATAAGTGAGTCTCCATAGTAGGAAAATGTGACTTATTTGTCGAAGATGGTACGGCATATTTTTTACGCTTAAGTTTTGTTGATAAAATTGTCGGTTCTAACTTTATCCATTTACTTATTAAACGCCTATCTATGGTGAAGTGTTTGGCACACTTGTTTATACTGTTTCCCTGTTTGTGAAAATAAAGAACCTTAGCTTTATTCTCCAGATTGTAACGAATTAGCTTTGAATTTGGATTTGATGTCTCGTTTGAATCAAAACTGAAAAGCACTGAATTTGGATCGACTTTCATTTCTTGTGCTGTAGATATGTCAGGCTCCATTTATAAAATTTTTATTTTTATTAAAAAAAATCACAAAAATTTTGAAAGACTAGTGTAGATATTGAAATATTTTTTTGGACAAGAAAAAAGAGAGAGCATGAAACTAATTTTTTTTTACTTGCATTAAATTTTTTTGAAAATTTCTAATTTTAAAAGCCGCGCATAAATCATTTTATAAAAAAAAATAATCTAAAATTCATTTTTTTAATTTTTTATTTTTTCTATTTCTTCCAATTTTAGTTCCAGCGTCTAAACCAAAATCCTTAGTTTAGATTTATCATTTATCTTAATAATAGATGCCGCATAAAAATTCAAATTTAATTTTACAGCGCAACATTATTTTTTAATTCTTAACAATAAAAGCCGCGCTTAAAACCAAAGAGACCGGATAAGTGCACGGGCTAATCAATAGGGTTGGGTTAACATGGGAGAGATGGTACGCGATGCATGCACGGTATTTAAAAAATAAAATAAAAAGCAAGATTTTACTCTTTTAGTCTTTGAAATAATATACATCACTTATTCATACACAAAAATGGTGTAAATATTTTTGACTTAATCGATTATTTAATCGATTTTAATTTAATTTTAATCTTCTAATTTTAAGCTCGATTAACCATCTCTGAAAAAAAACCAAAACTTACCCCAGAACACGGTTTTAGAAATAATCCCTAATGGTAGACTGTTTTCATAAAATATTAGGTGTTATCAACAAAATTAGAAGGAAGATTTAATGGACCTTACATAGTAATTGGTCAAACTAGAAAATGATAATTACTTACCTCCAGAAAATGCTGAAGTTAAGAAAATCTTAAAAGTTAAAAAATCAGAACATAACATATACGTGTTCAATTTCGTCAAAATTAATAACAGCGAAAAAGTTGAATGATAATCTTTTTAGCACCAAATGCAAAGTATCTGACTTGCCATGCTCACTTATGATTCAATTCTATTTTAGAAAAATACAATCTTTAACGAATGCCTTCTTTATAAAATAAGATTTCCTGACAGTAATGAATAAAAGTGTTATTTTGAGATCAAAAAGAAGTTTTGCAGTTCAAGCTGTGTCAATTGAAAACCAATGCAATCTCACAGTTTAATCAACAGGAAAAGGTTTTTATATTGGATTGAAATCAAACAAACAAGTAAATAAGAAAATGCCACAAACTTCTAGCATCGAAGAGATGAAAGAGCTCCTGCTTGCCGATTCAGACATGAATAAAATACAGGATATTGAACCGAAAAATGAGATTCTATACAAATTTCAAATCAATTTTAAATGTTTTCTCAAAAAAAGAAGACAAATATCTATTATATAAATCATTATATAAGTGATGGAGTATACTTTTTCACTCAAACAACCCCAAAACTTTCGACTGCTTGAGGCACATTTGGCGAATAGTGAGAAGATGCTAAGTCAGGCCAAAAAACGGAGTCTTCATGATACTCATGTTTAAATGGGAGCAGACATTTATTCAAGCATTCGTCAATATAGATGCTCATATTGATAGCGGCAAAATAAATTACTATTACTATTTACAATTCTTAAAAAATTACTTTGCAAAAATTTTTTAATTTAAATATTTTTTTTTAAAATAAAATCAAATGAAATTTTTATTGTGCATTTTTAAAGAATAAATTGAGAATAATAATAGTAATAAATAGTAATAGTAATAAAACTTTTTTTATCCTTGATGGCAACCGACTTTTATGATCAAGAAAGAGGCTTTGCATACCTCGATCTGATATGGCTATCCAAACAAGCACCTTTTTTGCATACTTCTCTTTTTTAGCAAACAGATTATGGTCCGTACAATTAGACTTGTCATTTGTGTAATATCCAGCATTTCCCGGCATCTTGTTGCCAAACAAAGTAAAGTACTTTTCGTCTAAACTAGGCGAACAAGCTGAATAATATAGCATATTTGAAAGTTTTTTGCTCATATTTTTGGTTTTCTAATGTTCTACGGGGCTATATTTTGGATTTTTTTCACGTTTTCGATAGTCTTACCCATTTTAATTAATTGCCGACAAAATGTTGTCTGGTGGACATCAAATTTTCTAGCTAGACGTCTTTGACTTACTCAAGTTCGGTTATTGGTCAATCTCTTCAGTTTTGTCTTCCTCGCAGCTGTCAAGGTAGTTGGACGACCCGTTCTCTTATTGTCTTTTATCGGATCTCTAATTTGAAAACGGTTGATCGTAATATATATTGTGCTTAGAGTGATGCCATGCTTGATAAAGTTCGCCATTTGTGAAATCATAATTTGACTGCTCTTCGAAAAGCATTTCGTTCAGACACGTTTATAGAAAAATTCATCAGCTTTCAGAAAATATATAAACATTGATAGTTCGACTTAAAATTCGTCCCGAGAAATGGAAAAATAGCTTTTAACTATTTAGAATTTTTAAGAAGTTCAGGACTTCTAGACAAAAAATTTTATTTTTTCCCTACCCTGATAAAACCAGGTTTTCATATACGTAGATTACAAATATCCAATCGAAAATAGTCAATTCAGATAGTGCTGTAGTTTTGGATGACGCGAACCTTAATTCATGAATAATTTAGCCTATTTATATAATTTTCCAAAATATATAAAGGGCACTTGGACCCCCTAATTTTTGGTATTTTTGACCCGTTTGAAATCTTTTCCAATCTATTTTAGGATTCGTTTTAATTAACTGAAAATTGAAAAGAAAAATCATTTATATTTTTTTGAAATATTTTTGAAACAAATTCTTAAAAAATAAAATTTGGGATAATTGTTTCAGCACACTCAAAAATCATTTCAGCACATTCAAAAGACGTTTCAACACACTCGCTTTTAAGTGTATTTTAAGTGTGATAATAAGGAAGTGTGCTTCAAAGTTTTAGCGAGTGTGTTGATACGTCTTATGAATGTGTAAAAATGACTTTTGAGTGTGGTGATTAGGTAGACCCATAAAATTTCAAGATACTTTTTTTGCCTTTTCACAATATGACAATTGATTTTTGAAGTTCACCTGAGTATCTGTTACTTATTTTTAAAAAATCTTCGAGTCTTTAAGACCCAAAGTCGCACTTACGAGTCGCATGAAAAAAAACATAAGACTCAGACTTGAGTCCGAGTCAGAATATCTTTAAAGACTAAGACTCGGGTCCTAATTGTCTTTTCGAGCACCTATCTCTGACCAAGATTGATTATTTTGTTGATAGCTTTAGTTAATTATCCAATTTAAAAATTGCTAACTTAACTTTTAACTAGTTTAACTTAAATCTAATGGAACATGTATTCTAAAACATACGTTACGCAGTTACGCATAACTAAAAGATTGTGAATTGCGTCGTAAGCATTCCATTTTTACGGGAAATTTCGCATTTACTTCAATTTTAGGCCAAAATTACGCGTTACTATGGCGTAACTTTATACGTAATTTTCTACCCAGGTAGTTTTCTTTCCAAGAAGTTAAATATGTAACAAAAATTTTAGAAAATGTAAAATTTTGCAGAAAGAATTTATTAACCAACTATCAAAAGTTAGCTTTTATTCAAGAAATTATCTCGATTGTCTTCATATGCAAAATTAAAGCTAGATGAAAATAATTTGTTGATCAAAAATCAAAGCTAAAAAAATCCAATTTTTTCCCTAAATATTTAAAGATTTTTTTCGTACCATTCCATAATTTTTTTAGTTTCGACTTTGGCAAACCAGACAATGCATCATGAATTAGATCATTAAATTCAAAGTAGTTTCTATATTCATAAGATGAAGATACTAAATACAATCTATCAAACAAATTATAAAAAGTTGAATCAATTTTTTTTTTAAATAATGGAAAATGTTTATCAATAGTTTTTACTAAATCTTCATCATCTAGATTTTCTAGTTTTTTATCAGGCTCTACCATTCTAACATGTGAATCGAAATCAACATCAATTTTATTACGAACCAAAAAAATAGGAATCTTTAATTTTTTCGATTTTAATTCGTTTAAAATATTGTAGTCTATCTCATCTAAATTATAAGTATATAAATAAATTAGAATGTCTGAGTTGCAATTTTGAAGCATTTCAACATAACTTTCGGCTGGAAAATTTTCTGTACCTACTCCTGGAAAATCTAGCAAATGGACTTTAATAATATCGTTTGATTCATACTTTTCATATGGGTAGTATTTTGTCTTAAAAGTACATTCGACATCATTTGATTCTGCTATTTCATATGATGAATTTTCAAATTGATCTATGCCTCTAAATGTATTAATGAACGATGATTTGCCAACTCCTCTTCTACCAATTATAGTTATAGTTATGCGATTTTCTAATACTCTTAACGCATTCGAAACAATTTCGGGATTTTGTTTCATATACTCATTAACTGAAAGTGGTTTTTTTGATGATGTTAGTTTATTTAATTCGTATTGAAAATTTTCTACATTTTTTTCATTATCTTCTAAAATTTTAATATACAAAAAACCTTTTTTATGCTCTTGTTCTTCAATATTCAATTTCTCTCTTAATTTAGACATAGTCGTGTTTACTAATTCTTTAAATTCGTTCCAAGTTTTCAATTTTTCTGATTCATTGTTTAAATAAGTCTCAAAACTTGAATCAAAACCAAATAAATTATTGCATTCTTGTATATAAACTTCGATCATTCTACAAAAACTATTGGTTTTAGTATATATATTCATGTATTCAGATAAGCACAAGTCTAATTTATTTTTCAACATTTGATTAATTGCTACCTCATAAAATGAAGGTTCACTAAGTTCTCCTTCGCTGGCCATTTCAATGCCGACAATTTTGATTTAATATAATCTATTACTGAAAAAAAATTACTTCGGAATAATTTACTGAATCGATAAAAGTCAAACTATTACTGTTTGAAAATAAGATTTAAATTACTGAAAGAAACTATTACTCGAAAAAAAATTAAGAGTAAATTACTGAAAAAATCTATCACTTATTTTATTTTTAAATTATTATAAAATTAAATAGTCAAATAATCTTTATTTTATTGACCGTAATTTCTGCGGTGATCGTGAAAATTCCCAAATAGGTTCGCACCATATTGCCATACATGAAATTTATCTCTATTGGTTTAAAAAAATAAAGATCAATCTATAAGGTTTTCATGTACCCAGAGAAAGGTTAATCATAGAGTGTAAAGTGGTATCTAATTACTGATACTGATGATGAATAAAAACCCGGATTCGTTACAGAGAAAGGCGTTTGACTCACTTGAAATCTAAAAATTCTTTTTGCGTATTTCATTTTAAAATAAATAATTTCCGTAATAAATTCAGTCATTAAAAGTTTCTTGGGTTTTTATTTTAAAATTTTCAAGAAAAGATTCGCTCAGTAATATTGGAGCCGATCCTTTTTGTTATTTTTATAAATGATTTACCAGATAAAATCAAAAATGTTATTAAATTATTTGCTGATGATACAAAAGTTATTAGTTCAATCGATAATGAAAATGATTCATC
>NTPY01000978.1:125911-137371 GCA_002922825.1 Brachionus calyciflorus
TTAGCTAAAGTACGATAAGATACTAAATTTAATAACTATATTTTCGAAATAGTTTGAATTTTTTTAATTTAAAAAAAAATGGATTCATTTAATTCAAAAGAACTGGAAGAATTTATAAACAAATTGACAGCGCGAAAATTTTCCATTGAATCCAATTTGAGATTTGGTAATGAGTACATAAAAAGTGTTGATCCTGATTCTGATTTAATTAAAAACGAAATCATAAAACAAGAACAATATTTACAAGAGACTGAAAACATAATAAATCACTTAAAAAATATATCAGAAAATTCTAGCCTAAAAGAAATTAAATGGTTGAAAAATTGTAACCCTAAAAACGAAGTAAGTTTATTATTAAATGATTCGCGAAGAAATTCCTTACTGAAAGAATTAAACAAAATTGTTAAAAATATTGAAAATAGTTCTAATTTTAGCTTAAATGAAAACTTGGACGATTTGAGTGAGAAATACTTTAAAATTAAACAAAAACTCGAACAACTAGACATAAATATAGCGATATTAGGCTGTCGTGGTGTAGGTAAATCTACATTAGTGAATAATTTTTTTAACAAAAACAATTTCGACGATAAAGCTGTTGAAACTGGCGAAACTGAAACAACCGTTCATCCACATATCTATAATAGCAAATATTTTGATATTAATGAAGAAAATTTTGGAAAAATTCAAATTTGGGATTATCCTGGTGCGGGTACTGGTCGATTTCCAGTTGATGAATACATTGAAGTAGTTAAATATTTACCAGTTGATGCATTCATTTATTTGTTCAAATCTTCATTCTCTGAAATTGATAGAAAAATAATTGAAATATTGAAAAGTGAAGGAAAAAAATTTTTTCTAGTTAGAACACATGCCGACTCAGAAGTGAATAATGTTGTCAACTTAATTACTGAATACAAAAAGAAGTTAGAGGAGAATAAAATTGATTTTGAAGAGATAAAAAGGTTAGAAACTGATCTTAAATTGGCGTGGAAAGAATCAAAAAAGTATGCTCAAAATGATTCAAGTATCAAAAACTATTTAAATGAAATTGGTGATGAAATTAAATTCTACTTTATTTCAAGTTCAAATGAATACAGGCAGTTTTTCGATTTCCCTGATTTAGTTTCTGACATTATTTCAGTTTTACCTGATAGTAAAAAAAAAACTATATTGCTGAGTTTTCATATCAAATCTTTTTTATTTTTTGCCGCAAAAGCTAAATTTTTAGAAAATTTTTTTGAACAGTGGGCTATTTTTCTTTTGATCAAATTCGATAGTGAAACAGAAGAATTTACTTCCCATTTTGCAAAGTTTTTATTGTATATTTATTTTTCTTTTGGACTTTCGTCTGAATTAATTGAAAATTTAGCAGATTTCATAGATAAAGATTTATTAAAAATATATCCGGATATTTTAACCGACATCAAATCTAATTATGGAAATTTGTTTTCTATTTTAAACGAAACTAATTATTTTAGTCAAGTTATAAAAAATAAAAAAAAAACAACGACAGAATTAAGAAAGAAATATGATTTCTTGGAAAAGCTTTTAATAGGACAATTCAAAGAGATTAATTCTAAATGCTTAATAATGGCAACTTTACAACTAATTTCTATAGACTAATAATTGTTTGCATAATTTGCGAGAAACGAAATTAAGCTTAATAACCAGACGTGAGAAATAGAGACCGAGTGTTTTTGACCTTTATTCGACCGCTCAATTTCTATTGCATTAGAAAGTACAGCAATCTATTGGCTCGCAAGTTAAAACAAAATTATTTTTTTTTTATTTTTCACACTTAATTTTAAAAATCAGGTGAATAAAATTAACATTTTGTTTCTCGCAGTATTAAAGTCTCTGTCTCCCATATCTTATGTTATTATTAATAAAAATAAGTTAATAAAATTTTATTTTTTTCTCTATTCTAGTTTGCGGGGTTTCAAAACTCCCAAAAGAATTTTTTTTTAATTTTAATTTTCATATAATTCAAAATTTCCACACTATTTGAATTTCCAGTTTTCGACCTTAGATTATTAATCAACGATCTCAAAAACCCTAGATATTATTTTATTTACGCAGTGGAAGGGGTTAGGGTATAATTGTTTCGAATTGACGAACCATGTGGTTCTGAAAAGTCTCGTTCTTTTGCATAGTTTCCTATGTTTTAACATTTATAACACGTTTTTAGTTCAAGATAATATATTTGAAATGTTGCTTTTACTCTGAATCCTCATTAAATTCTTTGATTTTTTTTCTATTTTAATTTTTTCTTAAAATTTGCCTAATAAAATTTCAAAATTATAATGAAAATAAATTGTAAAAAATTTTAAAAATGTAAATTAGAAAAAAAATCTTGCCATATCTTTTTTTCTAGGCTATGTGAATTTCTGTTACAAAAATATTAACAGCTATAACTTTTTTGTGAATGGAATAAATTTATACTGTAAATTGTACCAAAATGTACGACTTGATCTTCTGGCGTAGCTGCTTTTCTTATTGACTCGGTGACGTTTTAACAAAAAACCATTAAAACACAAGTCATGAGCATCATGATTAACATTTTCTTTCTCAGCTATTGACTTGTTAAACCAATTATTCGGTATATATTTTATATCAAAATCCATTTTGACAACAATAAAATTAAATTAATTTCAATTTTTTTTAGTGTGATAAATTTATTTTTTTGAAGTTTATACAATATTATAAAAATATTACATTTCGTGATAAATTTATTCTTTTAAAATGTATGACAAAATTATCGTTACAAAAGTATACGAAGCGGTTAGTAAATATATTATCCAGTCTCTGCAAATTCGGTGCAATTTATCTGCAAAGTAAACCTCATTAAAAAGGAATAGAAAATATGTTGTGCAATTTTACCAGAGAATTTGCAGAGGCTGAATAACAAATGACAACTTTTTTTTTTAATGAAACATTTTAACACAGTGACCAGTTTAGTTCCTTGAAATTGGGAAAATTTCTGTTACAATTTAAAGAATAAATTTATTCCATTCAAAAAAAAAGTTATAGCTGTTTATATTTTTGTAAAATTTTTATAACAGAAATTCACATAGCCTTTTTTCTAGAAATTTTTTAGAAAATCAAACAAATTCCAGTAATATTTACATTTGTAATTTTACGATTTTTTTTTAATGCCTTAGTTAGGAATAAGAATTTTTTTCAGTTATTAAAAAATTCATTTAAAATCCTGGCATGTTAAAAATTTGTGAACATTTTTTATTTGCTCATTTTAAAATCGTCATATAAAGTATGCAAAGAGGTATTTAAATGAAAACAAAGTTTGTTCACTCTGCTACAAAAATATTGCACTTAAAGGTAACGCCTGCAAAAATTCTGAAATATCTCACAGAATTGCACGTCATTAAAAACGATTTAATTTAAATGCGCAATTTAAATTGCAGACGTTACCTTTAAGTGCAATATTTTTGTAGCAGAGTGAACAAACTTTGTTTTCATTTAAATACCTCTTTGCAGACTTTATATGACGATTTTAAAATGAGCAAATAAAAAATGTTCACAAATTTTTAACTAAAATCGTTGATAAAAATCTGCATTACTAAATTAATGTTAACTAAATTTAAGTTTTTTCTTTTATTTCCGAAACCGATACCGATACCGAACTTTTTTTCGTTGCAAATGTCTGATCTGAGGTAAAAATTCAAAAATACCGAAAAATGATAGAACTGTTACTACGGTTTAAGTTTTGTGGTACTATATCAAGTACTCAACTTCCAATTAGTTCTTTTTAAAAGTAACGCAAAAGAGAATCATACAAATTTGAAAAAAAATTTAATCAAAATTTTAAGAATAAGCTATTTCTAAAGTGATTGGCAAATCACAAAGTGTCGTTGGATGGCGTCCATTAGAGCACTAATAGAATTTTAAATAGTTTTAAAAACAAGGATAAACACGAATAAAATCCAGTCGCTATGTTATTTGTTTTACTCCTTTAAGAGAAATGAAGGATTTATTTATTTAAAAGTGATTTAATAAAACGGTAAATTTTACATAATTTCCTTATATTTTGGTAAAAAAAAAATACTAGCAGCACTGAATAACAATTTAAATAGTACTGAATAACTTATTAATTTTGATTATTTTCTCTCAAGAAAAATAAGAGTTCTTACAGGATAGAATTCAATACTTGAAATTGTCTAAATTAGACATTTTTTACCAATTTACGCCGAAATCCCAATAATAACATACCATACCGAACTTTAATTTCGCACAGTATTGTACCACGTTTTTGGAAAATACTGGAATAGAGTACTACAAGAATTTAAACTGAAAAAATTTATTTAGTATAAACTTAAATATGAAAACCCCGCAAATTTTGCGGGGGAAAAGAGGCTAGTATTAAACTAAAATAATTTTTTTAGAATAAGTATGTCAAGCGAAATAATTGACAAAACAATTGAACTTATCAAATGTAGTATTTGCTTTGAAAAATTTCAATCAAATAATACAGAAAAAAAACCTATAGTCTTAACATGTGGTCACACTTTTTGTTTTAAATGTTTACAATCCTCTCATCTAAATAATAATGAAAAATTAAATTGTCCTGTTGATAGAAAAGAAATCCAATTTAACGAAAATATTAACGAACTAACAATAAACTTTTCTATTTTACAATTTTTGGATTTGTTTTGTTCTACATGTGAAAATTTAGTAAATGATACATCATTGAATTGTCCACACTGTTGTACAAAAATATGCAATGAATGCTTACCAAACCACTTTGATAAATTTAAAGAACAATTAAGTAAGAGTGTTGAGGAAAAATCATTAATTTTCAAAAATTGGAAAAATAATTCAAATAATTTGAGCAATTTAATTTCAACTGATCTTGAAATTACAAAAAATTATATTGAAAATAATGTAGAAAAAATCAGAAATCAAGAAAAAAAACTCAGTATAAAACAAATACTAGACGAATTTTATGAAACACATTCAAAAATCAAAGAAAAAATTCAAAAAGACAATGAAAAAATTAACATCAATTTGAATAATTTAAATACTCTTTTGTTTAAGCTTAAAGATATTTCTTATAATTATAACGAAAGGATTAAGCTTTTTTCAATTATGTCTGAGATAAAGAGTGAATTAATAACATTTGATGAATATAAGCCGGCCGATTTAAATGATAGAATTAGCATTTGTGAAAACAAATACAATTTGGAAAATCCGATTTGTATAAATTTCAAAGAGTGGTCGAACTATGAACTTGAGATACATGCATTAAATGACAATTATGACCCTGAAAGGTTTATTCAATTTTTAATCAACGATCTTACGGGTAAAAATACTAAAATAAATTTATCGATTGGAGTTGTGGGGCGAGCTAAGGTTGGAAAATCATCATTTATTAATGCTTTTTTTAATTTGAAACCTGATGACCCACTCTACGTAAAAACAGATTATGTAGAATGCACTTCTGAACCAAGACTTTATAATTATAGAAAAAGTAATTTTGAAAATGTGAACATTTGGGATACGCCGGGCGTAGGAACGCAAACATTTAAATTAGAAAATCATAAAAAAATTATCGAGCAAATAAATTGTAATGCGTATATTTATTTATATGATACACAATTTAATATGGTTGATAAGGAAGTTGCTGAAATAATAAAACAAATGAAAAAACCACTGTTCATTTGTCGTACAAAAATTGATAACGATTTTAAACGACGAATCGAAAAAAAAGAAAAAAAGTATTACAAACAGTTGGACATAGCTAAACGTAATTTGTATTTGAACATAAATACAGAAGAGTATAGAACTATTTTTGATGAAATGAAAGGCATATTTGAAAATGATAGATTAACGAATAACACTTTTCTAAAAGAGGAGAAATTAGTTTTTTATTTGTCAAATGATATAGAATATCGAGATTTATTTGAGTACAATTTTCTTATTCAAAAATTATTGGAGTTTATGCCCGAGTTTGAAGCAAATTTAGTGCTTGATTTAGTCAAAACTAAATCAAAAATACTATTAAAAGAAAAAATGTTGTTGATTTCAAAAGAAATTGAGCCGTTTGTTAAATCATATATTTATAGTGATTATTTTGAAAATTTAGAAGATTTTAAGAAATTTTTAAATGTTCAGTTGCAAGAATATGCAAGACGTTTAGGCTTAAATGAGCTTTTCCAAGAAATAGATAATGATAATGTTGAGAAATTATTAGCTGCTATTGAAGAAAATTTTCCAATTAAAATGGAAACTATAAGAAATCAAAACAAATATGTCGCAAAAGGCAATTTTAATCTTCAAATTAAATTTTCTTTATTTTTCAAATTAAGAAATTTTGGAGCAAAATTAAAATTAGTTGAATTTACAACAAACTTTTTGAAAAAATATTTGGATATTCTTTATTCTAGAACGCTTGAAATTTTCGAAAACAATTTAATTTCAAGATATTCAAAAAAGAGTTCTTTATGCTATTGAAAAAAGTTTTGACAAAAAATCCGATTTTCACAACCAACATAATACCAAAAAAAATTGGACTCCTGAAAAAAGACCCCTAAAGAATCCTGCGTGTATTTAAAAAACATGTTTAAAAAAAATATTTTAGTTTAGAGTTTTTGCAGAGCTTAATATAAGATTAAACATGTTGTTTTGTTTATAATTTTGTAGAATGAATTTATTTTACCCAATTAAAAAGTTTTTAAAGAAAAAACGAATTTGAGCATGATCATTTGATTAAAAGCTTCAAAATCCCAAATATTCAAGTAAAATAAACAAATAAATCAGAATCGATAATTAAATTAAGTTGACTTTTTACTGTAGCTTTTTGGTGCAGATATAAAATTTTTGCAATATTTTCAATTTTGACAAATTACTGATAAAAAACCCAAAAACCGCTTTTTATCTCAAAAATCCATAAAATTTGTTTTATTGGGTGAAAAAGCACCATTTTTAAGTGTTTTTTGATGGTAACAGTTGTAAAAATGGCGTCATCAGACCTCTTGATTTCTTCTACCTAATAGAAAAATATTAGTTTTTTAAACATTTTTTTTAATAGAAAAATATCCAGCAAGCTCACTGTGGGTCATTTTTTCAGGAGTGCGTAAAATTCAATTAATAATTCTTTTTTATTGATCTAAAAGTCTAAATACGATAAGATTTTCTTCATGGATATGGTAAAATTCGGCTCGAAAATAGATCATTGAAATGACCTAGTAATTTTCTTTTTTAATCTTAACTAAATTTTAAAAAATAAGAGAATATTAATTTAGACTTGGGAGATTTTTTTGTGTTTTAGAATAAAAATATAGCTTTTTTCAAAATAACATGTTAAAAGTGCAATGTTTGAAAATATTTTTTTTGCATTGTCAGATATCCTAATAAGTTGAAAATTAACTAAATCTACCGTAAACCCTTGCAGTATCGTGCGTGCACTTAAACCCGAATTCTCGGTTTGTACCCAATTTTTTGATTGGTTGAAAAAAAAATTGACCAATCAAAAAATTGGGTACAAACCGAGAATTCGGGTTTAAGTGCACGCACGATACTGCAAGGGTTTACGGTAGCACAATAGATGAATTTTATTAAAACTTTTTAGAATACCCGACTTTGCAAAAAAAAACTTAGAATTATTTAAAATAAAAACATTTTTAAACATTACACTTTTTACGGGCCTGATTCGTTTAATAGAAATTTTTTTCATAGAAAATAAATATAGAAAACTTGATAGAATTTTTTTTATAGAAATTTATTATAGAAAAATTTTAATAGAAATTTTTCTATGGTTTTTCCTTTTGAAATCTCAAAAAAAATGATCAATTTGAACAATTTGCAATTTGAAGGAGCAGAATTTGGCTAAATATGAAAAACTCTTTCAAAAATTGTATTGAATACCGACAAAATAAAAACATTTAATTGAAAATTTTAAGTTAACTTCTTATCTAGCAATTTAATTTGTAAAAAAGTTAGAGAAGTTATTTTTTTATTGAATTTTAATTAAAAATATTCCTTCCTATTTCTAACGGAATTGATTAATAACAGCGAAAAATACCTTAGATTGGAAGTTTTTCGAAATGATTAATTGATAATTTTTTTAATATGAATTTTAAACATAAAAACCCTTAAAAAAATTGAAAGAAAAATTTTTATATTAAATTTCTATAAAAAAAATTCTATCAAGTTTTCTATATTTATTTTATATGAAAAAAATTTCTATAAAAAGAAATAAACCCTTTTTACATATTATTTTCAAAAAAGCTATATTTTTATATTATATCATAAAAAAATCTCCCACTTTTAAATGAAAATAAAAAAGAATTAATTTTATTGGGTTGTTGAAAGGAGGGTTTAAATCTGTCAAAACCTAATTGCATATTTACGAATTTTTTTTTAATGCATAAAAACTTTTTTCAATACTCGAAAAAAGAACTTACCGTCTAAAATTAGAAAAACAAATTCTTGTTTTAAAACAGTTACTCCGATTTTTCTTATCAAAAAGTTCCTTATCCCTTCATTTAATATCAATATCATCGGTATTGTCAAATTTTATAGGGGTGATGTGGTTCTACATATAACTATACTACATCTTTATATTATTAAAGAAAAATAGTCAGAAAAAGCAAACTCAAAAAAAAATTATGAAGTCAAAAGGATGTCTTGCTGAGAGATACAAAAATCATAATTTGTGTTTTTTCTGATTTTAGATGGTCTGTTTTTATTTTAGATATCCCTTTTTTATTTTTTAAACTTAATCTAATAAACTTTTATTTAATAAAATTTTTTCATAAATCTTTTTTATTTAAATTGTAAAAAAACTTGACTTGGTCTGTTTTATTTAATATTAAGACTGTGCCGTAACATGGTTCAATTTGGACTAGGCTCTGATAAGCCTATAACTAAAGAATTTTCTAATTAATTCAGTCTACGACTATAACAACAAGATTGAATATTTGAATATATCAGAAAAGAAACTTTCAAATCAATAATTGAAAATTCATCCTTGGTTGATTTCACCTTCTTAAAATCTTTGTGGAGTAAAAAAAATCATCTTTACGCGGCATTGTGAATTTTGGTACAAAAAAATGATTGGACACCCAACATTACTTCATACGTTCTTATTACATAGATGATAAGTCTAAAGGTCATTGTCATAAATGACTGTCGCAAGATTTGACAAAAACAAATGATTTGCTAAAATATGCAGGCTATCTTAGACTAGGAAGTTGAAAAAGTATCGTCTATTTAAGGATTAAAAACAGCAAAAAAATAAGGCTTAAAAATTTTACCTTCGGAAAGCCAATCACATCAATCAACCCAGCAGACGGTTCAGCTAATAAAGTAATCGGTGTAACAGAACAAAACGAATAAAAAGTGACAAAAACTCTCGCTTAATTATTGCTTATAATAACAAATGTGAGTTATATTATTTAATAGGTTTAGACCAGTTCGATCAAACAAAAGTGGTTCTGGACCCAGCTAGGAGAGTTCTAATAATCCCAGCTAAAAATATTAAATTCGATTCAGAAGAAGAATCTTTTTGCTTGAAAATAACTTCAGCTATTATCAAGCAAAAAGGTGTCTCTAGATTTTTCGTGAATTACAGAATACTAAACTCAATGACAAAGCCATTTCTACATCCTTCGAATTGACAACATTTTGGATAAACTTATAAAAGCTTTATCTCATTTATACTTACGTAAAGGTTATTCCCAGAAAGGAGTAAGCGAGGACAGTAAACATTAAACAGGGTTTATTGTTCCTTTCGGAATATTTGAGTTCCATAAAATGCCTTTCGATCTACGTAATTCTCCCGCATTTTTCAGCATATTAATGCGACAAATCTTAGGAAATTTTGAATTCTGTCAAGTTTGCATTGATAACATTGTTATTCGGATATCGTCGAGGATTATCTCGAGCACTTAAAACAAGTATTCGAAAAGTTAAGAGAATACAATCATAAACTAAATCCAGAAAAATGTAACTGAATGAAAGAATCGATAATAATCCTAGGACATATAAAAAATTGTTCGAATGGCGAAGTGTCCGAGCTAACGCAGTCCGGATTAAAGCGGGTCGACTGTAATATTTGTCATTATGTCAAGCAGATTAATTATTATTAAAATTTTTATAAATAAAATGGGAAAATTTTCCAAAATTTGGAATTTTCTTTGTCTCTCAATAATCACTAAAATACAAAATATACGAAATCAAAATGATTTAATAAAAAAATAATAAAAATTAAAATCAGAATCAACAATAAAAAAAATAAAAGAGGTATACATATTTTTTAAACTAAAACCCAACACAAAAAAAAGAGAAAAACTTTAATTATCTTGAAACAAAGTGTCTTTTAGAAATCAAATTTGGACGAAACAATAAGATTTGAAATGAAAATAATAAAAAAATCTATTCCAATGTCTTTTTACTATTTTCAATTTTTTTCAAATTTTATTTTTTAATCAAATAGAATTAGAAACAAAAAATCTATCATTTTAAAACCAGGATTTAATAGTAATTAAGAAAATTGCATTTTAGTAAAAAATTTTACAAACAAAATTTCCACTCTTAAACTTACTCATCACTTCCTATTAAGTAAAAAGCGATTTTTATTTTCAGGGAATATAAAGCAATTTATTTTTCGAACTTGAGCTTTTTGTTGCATTTTATTTTATATTATAAGTACCTAAAAATCTGATTTGGGAAAAAGCAAAAAGCTTAAAATAATTGAAGCAATTAAGTAAAGGTTTTTTTTAATAATTGAGTTAACAATTAAATTAAATTGTTCAGCAATTGCCTTAATACCCAATGGAATTTAAACTAGGCTTCGTATTTTTTTATGATTAATTTCTAAAGGCATAACGATCAAAGAAAGAAATTGAAATAATAATAAAAAAACAATCTCAAATTATTAATTTTCAGGAGTCAAGTCAAGTGAATTTGAGATATAAATCTAAAACACATTTGTCAATTTCTTGTTTTTCAGTTGAAATATGTGACGTCAAATAATTCATGGTGCTACAGAAAATTATGAATTTTTTGAAAAAAAAAAAATATTTACGAAATTTTTTTTCTTTTTTTCTTAAATCATAATTTAATGTGACCAAAGAATCAATAAGAATAGTATTTAAAAAGGAAAGGAACAATTTAAACAACCGATTTTTTTTGTGTTGCTTTCAATTTAATTTCTTGCGACAACCTAAACAAAATAAATAAAATTTATATTTTTTTATTTTTCCATTTAAAAAAAAATTATTTTTATTAAAATTGAAATCCAATAAAAGAAAAATTGAGAGAGTAACTTTTTATTGCTAGAATAAGAAAAATAAAATTTTTTTCTAAAATGTTGAAAATATGGCCGTGTAAAAATGAGTAAATTGGAAGATATTTTGGAGAATTTGAATGGCTTTGGAAAATATCAAAAAATTAGATAAGTTCTTTTATGTTTTTCCGGTCTCTTGCCTCCAATTGCGAGCT
>NTPY01000978.1:158720-169970 GCA_002922825.1 Brachionus calyciflorus
AAAGTAAACCAAAAATTTTTTTTAAACAAAAATAGTCGGGCGATCGCTCAACTTACTCCACCCCTTGCTACACCACTTCCCAAAAGTAAAAGTTATTATGTAAATATTTTATATTTTGATTTTAATTCAAAAATTTTAAAAAAATTAATCGAAGAAAAAATTGATTTTTTGCCAAGATTTCAACTTTGAAAAATAAATTCCTTTGATCAAATTGCGCTAAATGTAATTTTCAACTGTCTTTTCCAATTTTTTTATATTGTATTAATAAGCTTGTTTAAATAATTTCTAAAATCCCCTAAATATAAATTATTAGCTTTTTAAATTAGAATAAAAAACCGTAAGTGACTGACGTCTTATTAACGCTTTGCTCCTGGTCTTCGTAACTCACCAATTAAATTCCAATGCTTTTAATTAAGAACTTTTTTGATCAATTCTGATCATTACAAAAAATTTTAAATAAAAAAAAAATAATTTTCTTAAAAAGAAACTCCATTATTACAAACACCACGTGATCAATCAAATCAAAGAAATAATTCATCATCCTCCACATCATCATCATCATACAATACATCACGTAATAATTCAAATCAAAATGGTCAATCAAAGCCCTATCAACCAAATCAATCACGGTCGAATGGTCAATCGGATAGAAACGGACAATCGAATGGCTATCAAAAAGACCAACAAAAAAAAGATAATATACCATCACTAATGAATCGAAACAATTCGAACAATAGTGACAATCAATTAATTCTCATGATTAACAATTTATGTACAACCAAATTCAATTGTGATCGTTTATTTAATCTCTTGTGTTTGTACGGCAATGTACAACGAATTAAATTTCTAATCACAAAAGAAGGTTCGGCAATGGCAATGATGAATGCCTCCGATTCAATTCTAAATTTCTTACAGTACATAAATAACGTGTATATATTCGGTAGGAAAATACATATACATGTAAGCAATCAAAATGAGCTTAAACCAGCATTGAAACCAGGCGAACTACCAGATGGTACACCATCATATAAAGATTTTTCTAATTGTAGAAATAATAGATATTCGACAAATGAGACAGCCTCGAAAAATAAACCAGTAGCGCCTGCTAATGTTCTACATTGGTTCAATGCACCACCTGGTTTCAACGAGTCTGATGTTGCTGAGGTATTTTTCATTAAAAATCAAAATTTTATTTTTTTAAATAATATTTTTTTTTTGTACAAAGTTATTTTTGAATGCTGGCGCAAAAGCACCGACTAAAGTCAAAGTTTTTCAAAAGAAATGTAAGTTTATTTTCGTTTAAAATTAATTTTAAGATACTTGGCAATACTTAACGAAAACAAAAAAAAACGAAATGCTTGGAAATAATTCATATTTTGAAAAATTAAAAAAATATATTGTCGAGATATAAACTAGCTATTTTTCATCTGATTACAATTAAGGATACTAAAACAATGGCAAAATAAAGTAAATAATATCTTGATAAGGTTTTGATTGACTTCTTGAATAATTTTTTTACTTGATAAAATGTATTGATTTAAAAGATGAATTATTAGGAAATATTTTTAAAAAAAAAACATTTTCTTATAATTAAAAAAATCCAAAAAAAAGAATATCATAGAATGAAGTTTACAAGGTGCTTATTAAGAATTTAATAAATATGCCGTTTGAAAAAGATATTGCATTTCAATTGATTAAATTCTTCATTTTATTATGGAAAAAATTACGATTTTTAATGTAATATGTGAAATTTATTCGAGCATTCAAACACAAATTTATTTGCGATGAACGAGATCATATTTTATTGCTAAATAAAGTTTATTAAATAAGATATTAAGGAAAATTTTTTAGTAAAAAATTTATATAGAATTTGCGATGCTTTGGTAAAAAGAAGCTATTTTTATCAAGCTGTTAATTTAAATGAAAAAAATTGTCGAAAAAAAGAAATTTCCAATTTGAAATTTATATTTTATAAGTTAGGATTTTAGAAAATTTTATTTTGTGTAAGGTGCACCAAATCATAAACGTTAGTTACTGTTTTTGAGCCTTAATAATTCATGTCTATTGTCTGATAAAAATATTTTGAATTATAGAGTTAACCATGCTTTAAAAAATTAGGTTTTTATTTTGAACAATTTGATTGATAATAAATAAAATAGAAATTACTAAAGTTTCAGCAAAACTAAATTTTTAATGAAAAATTACCATAAATAAAGTTTTTCTTTCAAAATGACTTCAATTAAAATAGTTTTCTAAAAAAACGAAACCATCTTCGCTAGATATTATCATTATATATTTAAATTTTCATTCAGAAATTGCTTTTCAATTGAGGAAAAAATTTTAAAGATACAAATAATTTAAAGATTAAATTTCAACACATTCACTTTTGATTAACTTGCCAAATCTAGCTCGTTACTCGCAATTATCTGTTAATTTTTTTAGAAGACTAATGAAAAAAGTTTGAATAGGAATTAATATTTTTAGAATCTTAGACTTGAACATTTTTAAGTAGCTTCTTTTTAAAATCTTAAATCTAAGTAATATATTTCAATCATTTATACAATTGTGAATTAATAAAAGCTAACAAACAAAGTAATATGCGTAAATAAAAATACAACAATATTTTATTAAAAAATAATGTCCTTCAAATATGATAAAAAATTCCTTTATAATATAATAAATTAAGATTTTGTATAAATTGTAAAAGCTTTTTAAAATAAATTCCTATATAAGGCTTAATTAGTACTTAAAAAAATAAATATATTGTCTAGAAGTATTAAGCTTATAAAAATGACCTAATAAGGACTGAGATTTTCTTTATCATAAATCATCAATTTCTTGCTAAATACCATTTTTATTTTCATCTTAATAAAATGTTTTTTTAATTTATAATAAAACGTTTTCTATCGAATTAAAGTATTATGACTCGATTCGCTTTAAAAACTTACATTTAAGCCATCGATAGTTGTTTAAAATTTTTTTCAAAATGATTGTGATTCTTTAAATTAAAATTTGCTGAAAAACATTTTTATTTTTTAACGAGATTATTATTCAGTAAATAAACAATTCTAAATTCGATTAACAGGAACTGTCTGTCTCAATAAGTAAAATCTAGAAATTTTAAAATAAATTTAATTTTGAGGAAATTTATTTTGCCATTAAAATCAATTTTTTTGTTGACCATTTTGACCAAATACAAGTATTGCAATAAATTTACTCTAAAAAAAGAAGATTTTTCTTAAATATAAATATAATAAAATTACATCTAATTCTAAATTCTAAAATAAAACTTGAAGCTGAGAAATCTACAACTGGATTAGCCGAATGGAATAATATAGCTGACTGTACTGAAGCTCTCATATTGACTAATCACACTGATATTGAACACTCATGTAAATATTTATTTATTATTTATTAGATATTTTACTTTTTTTTATTTAAACAAAAAAAAATTGATTAAAATTTCTTTCTTTTTTTTTTTTTTGAAAATATCTTATAGCTAGCAAATATCCGTATACATTTAAACTATGCTATTCTGCTACGCCAATACTAGATACTGCAAACAACCCTAATCATCAAAACTATAATAATCATAATACTAGCAATAATAGCGAGTGAGCTCAATACTAAACTCAAACACTACATTACTTCTACATCAACCAAATAAAAATTATTGAATGTCAAAAAAATTTTAGAAAATTTTTTACAAATAAAAATAAAGCTTTGAGCAGCTTTCAGCAAATAAATTGACAAAAAATAAATACAAAAACACAAAAAATAGTTAGATTGTTTATTTGAATGTAAAATTTGTAGTTTTAATTAATTATTAAATATTATCTTTATTATTATTCTTATTATTATTATCTTTTTTTTTTTTGAATCTTATTTGAAATAAAATTTTTAACATAAAACAAAAAAACAAGTTACAAACTTTGACTTAATATTTGAGAAATTTTCGCAGAAGTTTCTGGGTGTTCATATATCTCTATTTTGTGTTTATTATTACTTTTTTTAAATGTTACTTTAGAGTTAAGTTTTTATTTACTTTTTTTTTTGGAATTGATGGATTTTTTTTTTGCTATTTCTTGTTTTATTAAAGCTTTATATAATGTTAAATAATTTAAAAAATTTGATGATGATCTTTTTTTTTGTTGTTTTATTTTGGATGGAAATAAATCTTTTAAATTTTGAAATTATATTATTTGCTTAAGATAAGTTTGGATACAGGAGCATAGGTTAATAAAGTAAATTTGAAAGGCTTAAATATACTTTTTAGATATGACGAACTATTGATGAAAATAAGATTAATAAAGATTTGAATAAAAGCTTAACTTTCAAGTCTCTCTAACTTTGCCATGACAAAAATTTTTTTTCAATTTTTTAAGAAAAGCAAATATTTAATAGGGTCTTATAAAACCAGCTAAATAAACGACCTTTTTCAACAAATATAATGCAATTTAAAATTCAAAATAAGCAAACTTTGCTTATTTTTTTCATCAACGATTTAATGCAACATAGAATGCGACTTATTTTGGTTATAAAAAATGTATACCACAATTCTATAAATAATAATTTGATTAAGAATTAAAACAAATAAAACAAAATTTTAATTAGTTAAAAAATTATTCAATTTTTTTCAGAAAAAGAAAATAATTTTGAATTAAAAAATCAGATCTTTAGAATCATACTAATAATTTGATTCGTAAAGAAACAAACATTCAGACTCGTGGAAATAAGTTACATGTCAAGAATAACATGTTTTTCTTCCATTAAATTATAGATAACTCATTGTTTCTCTTAAAAGTCTATTTTCATCGCCTAATATTTTGTGAACGGTACTGGTCACCTATTTTTTTGAAGTCTATAATAGGTGAGCAACAGAAAAAAGGTCGTAAATTTCAAAAAATATTATTAGACCATTTGATTTTTTGTGAGACCAGGTAATTCTTTTTGTAACTAGTAAATTTTTTATATAACCAGTTTTGTAAACAGTTTAAAAAAAACATAAAATGATCATAAAAAAAGTCTAAACATCGAAAGTTTCAATGTTATTCAATCTTTCTTGTTTTATTGTACTTCTAGAGAATTTTCCAAAAATGCAACAAGACCAGAACTTTCTACTTTGGCGACTTATTTTGGTTATAAACGTACTATTACGAACCGAACCATACAATACCCACCGTACTTTCCGTATCTAAATCACCGCAGTCGCCGCGGCTCAAGTCAAACTTTTCGATTAAATTAAATCGTTTTCTTTTGGAAATCTTTTTGAATTAAAATAACTTTTTGTCGAAATAGCTGTTTAAGGGTAAATTTTATTTAACAAGTACTTAAAATATAGTTGGATCGATCTAAAGTTATAAAGAATATAATACTTATTTATACTGTAAAGAAAATGGTATTATGAATAATGATTTCGGGCGTTAGTTTACAGTTTTCTATTTGCATTTAACATCTTAAGATGTTAAATGCAAAATTATAAAAAAAGATTAATCGTAATCGACTTGCAAAAAAATGTAACGACCACTAATAAATAAAAACTAGTGGGTACGACATCCCCTCTCTACAAAAATTTTTCCGTAGGATAAATTATTCTTTAAAAATATAATATAATAATATAATAAAAAAATAAACTAAAAAAAATTAAAATTTTAATTTTCTTCAAAAAGCCTTGACAGTTCGTAATATGCCGCATTGATTTTCTTCATCAATTCGCCATGTTTGCCACCTTTGTCTTGATGATAAAGCCTACTCAGTCTTCTGTACTGTCTCTTGATGTTAACCCATGAATGATCTTCACCCAACTTCAATATTTCGGAACATAGTTCGCCAGTTTGAATTTTGTTGTTGAGCCGTTTAACTTTTGGTTTCTTCGCTTGTTCCTATTTATTCTGGCCTTTTTGATCGTTGTTATTTTGTTTAGGCCTGCTGGATTGACTTGACCTTGGCTCATATTGTGATTTATTTTGCTCTTGGTTACTATTTCCATTTGTTACACCATGCTCTCTTTCCCATTTTTCCCTTTCTTCTCTCTTCAAATACCATCTTCTTTGTTTATAATTCATACCGCACCATAGCTTTAAATCAAATTGGTACCTTGCTTGTTTGTCTTCTTCCAACCTTTTGAGCAAACCAGGAGTGCCAGCTTTGGGTTTGGCATTGTTATTCGCTGGACCGTTCATACCACGTCTTCGCATTTCGTATTCGAGTGCCTGCCTGTTTGCGGATGTATTTGGGGATGTTTCACGTCTACGATTAAAGTTTGGAACGCTTGTTTGGTGACCATAGTAACGATTGTGAATTTCTCTAGCTTTGGCTTCTTTCCATTGTCTTGCTTTGGATTTGACCATATTGACTTTTTGAATTGTTGATTTGCTTATTTGATTTTGATTGCTTTGTGGATTGATAATTTTAAGGATTAATTTAATCTCTTATTTATACGATTACGTGACCTTAAATTGTAATCATGATTACAAGAATTACATGCATCTAATTCTTCGTCTTCAACTTGAATCTTACATGTTTAACAGTTTTAAATGAATTTTTATTTTTTAGAATGCTTTTTGGCTTAAACTCATCACCTAATGCCTCAGCATGTTTTATTTTATTAACATGTTTAAGTTTTCTTTTTCCCTTGCCAATTTCTAATTCAACATTATTGTTGTCCCTTACTTTTAACACTTTGAAAGGACCGGTCCATTTATCATTTCTTAGTTTGTGCGTCAAACCTTGTCTTTTAGCTGGTGAATGCAATCTTACTTTGACGTTTACTTCAAACTTCACCCCTGGGAACTTTGCATCATACTACGCTTTTCTATTTTGATTCACTTTCTTGATTCTTTCAATAGCTTCTTTCCAAATTCTGTCAAAATTTTGCACTTGTACATCAACGTATTTACTGAATTCACCTGGAAGTCTAGGATTTCTGCCATACAACAACTCGAAAGGTGATTTCAATGTAGTCTCATGAGGACTAACTCTATATGCAAACAATCCAATATCTAAGTATTCATCCCAATCTGACTGATGATCGTTACAATAAGTAGAGAGAATCTGACAAATCGTCTTATTAAATCTCTCAGTTTCCCCATTTCATTCTGGATGATATGGAGTTGTGCTTAACTTCTTAGTTTTCATGAATTCACTAACTTCTTTCAAATCTCTGAGCATATTATTCCATAGATAATTTTGCTTCACTTTTGCATACGTTTTCTTAAAACCTAGGTGTCCACCCCTTAAACCATCATGACAAGTACTTAATACTGATTCAACTAATTTCTTCGGAAACAAAATCTCATCTTGATACTTCTTTTACTTCTTTTACTTTTACTTTCTCGTTGTTTTGTTCATCATATTGGAACAAAACTCCTGCTATTCGACACCTGATAGGTCAGTCGCTAAATGAAATGGCTTAGTAAAATCTGGATAAGCTAATAATGGTGGATTAGTTAATGGTTAGATTATATTCTGAAAATTATCCTCACATAATCGAGTCCATTCAAATTTCGTATCCTTCTTCAAAAAGCGATTAATTGGATCAGCTAGTGAACTAAAATCACGAATAAACTTTCTATTATACGATGCGAAACCAAGAAATCTTTTAACTTCTCCTTGATTTTTAGGAACTGGAAAGTTCTTTACGACCTTAATCTTATCTTCGTCTGGTTTTATTCCTTCTGGTGTTATTTCGTAACCAAGAAATTTAACTTTATTAACACAAAAATTACATTTCTTTGTCTTAAATTTCAAATTAGCCTCTCTTAAACGTTTAAATAAGTTTTCTAAATGTTCGAGATGCTCCTCTAATGTCTCACTAAAACTACTTAGACCAAATGGTATAACCTCAAATTGGTAAAATCCTTTATGTGTAATGAACGCTGTTAATGTCAAATGGATAAAGGTTTAGATTTGAAAATAATAATGGAATTTTTCCTTTTCGTGAGATGGCTAAATAATCTGGAATCCTCCAATGTTGCATTGGCTTGTTAATACCTTCAACTAAAAGGGTTTTTCGATATAAAAGGAATACAGTCTAACCTCGATAATCCGACCATTCTGGGAAAAGGAAAAGAGGTCGGATTATCAAAAATTCCGGACAACTGATAATCCGGAATTAAAAATTAATTGAAAATTGTCGGTTAAACAAAAAAATTATAATCAGTTTTTAGATAGCTACCTTTAAAAAATACTAATTTAAATTGTCTGACAATAGAGCTTTAAAATCATTTAAAATTTTTATTAATGTACAAGCGTTTGAATTTTCTAAATGATATAAAAAACATCATAATTGGTTATTTTTGTAAATATATTAGCTAAAAATAATCCAAGTGTTGATTTTTAATTATTTCTTAATACAAAATATTTAAAAATTATGTACATAAATGATAACAAGATTACAAAACGCAAGGTCAAAATTTGAAAATATATAATTTACCATTCATTTAGTAAAAATTAAATGATAATAATAATTTCTGACTGAATAATCATATAAAATAATAGGGAAATTTTAACAAAAATGAAAATTTTCTGTCGTATTATTGAGTTTTTTCGACAAAGAAATTCCGTTAAAGCGAGGTTTTTTAATATACGAAAGCTTTGCTTTGTTAAGGGAAAATGATTTTATGTCGGATTTCCGAAATTTCCGGATAATCGAGGTCCGTTATATCGAGGTTAGACTGTATCTACCTATACGTATTATCTCCCCACATGGTTCATATGTATTTTCGATCTTAATGTTAAACAAATTTATCGTTGATTATTTTTTATAATTAATGGAATTACATTACCACCAATCGATAGAGTTTTCTTATTGTAATTTATTATGGCACCTTGACTCATTAATAAATCTGTGCTAAGTAAAGCATGGGCTGACAAATCTTGAATAACCTCGGAGTCTTGTGAAATCTTATAATTTCCAAAAGCAATGTCTATGTTACATTCTCAATAAGACACTAATTCTTATTTGCCGAAATCCATTTGCTGCCGCTGCTTTTCTTTATTGGATTCAAATTTGCCTCTTTCGCAAATTTTGAGCTTATTAGAGTCTTTGCTGCGCCACTATCTAAAATCGCTTTTACTTTAACTTCATTAATTTTAACTTGAATATATGTTGCTGATGTTGTTTTGTGAGGGTTTTTATTTTCATTATGTAGCTCGAGTGACAAGTGCTTAATAGTTTAAATCTTTCTTTTTGTTGAATGTTGTTTTTTTCTGATAAGAAAACTTTCTTTTATTCTTGCAGTCTTTTCCCATATGATCTTGTTTCTGAGAATTATAACAGGCTAATCTAATCGGAGATTGTGAGGATGATTTGCTCCTTTCCCTGTTTTTATTAAACGGAGTTGTTGAACGCTTTCTGCTACTTGATCTTTCAAATCTAAGAAATCTATGAGCTGATTGATGATTTTTTTCAGTTGGTTGGACTGAATTTATTGAGAGCTTCTCGAGCTGAAGTTCTAAAGTTTTCTAAACTTTATTAGCTTAATCGCTTCATCAATTTTCTTTGGCTCAATAGTACAAATCAAGCTCTGGATTTCTGGCATTAATCCAGTGCTAAATTTTCTTAACAATGTTCTCTGTGCGTCCTCACTCTTGATACCTCTCAAAGCTCGGTTAAATGCTTTCTTTAACGCGACAGAATAATCATCGACGCTTTCTCCTACTTTTTTCACTCTATTGAAGAAATCTTGAAGATATGTGATGTCGTTAGCTCTGTCTTATTTTGTAATAATATTCTCTTTAACTGCTGAATAGCTGTACTTAGCATCTTCGTGCATTTCAGACAAAATGTTCAAGGGTTTTTCTTTAAACCATACGGGAACTTTTCTACCTTTTTCAAAATCTGACCAACCATTTGCAGTAGCCACTCTGTCGAACTTATTAAACCATTCTTCGACGTCATCTTCTTCTCCTGTTTGTTTTTACACTTGATGTTCGTTTTAATAGAACAATTGTCAAAGTAAGGCAAAATAAATAATTTGAAGAATTGAATCTTTACCTGAAATGAGAGAAAAAATAAATTTTTGATCGAATAAAGCCGTTTATTTATTGATTGTCTTAGTTGACTAATATGTTGTAAAAAATTGAGTTGGTTATCAATAGTAGAAATAAACTGACATATCATTTATAAATATTAAGAAAAACAGAGGCACTAGTATGCTACCTTGACACACACCTAATTTGATATTTGTGTTTTTGAATAAGCTGAATTAAGTTTCACATATTGTTTTCTATCTGTATAATAGTCTTTAATTAGTTCGATTGATCCATCGCTGAAACCATACATTTTTAGCTTATATAGAAGAATAATTGTATCGACAGTGTCAAATGCTTTTTTAAAATTAACAAATAAAAATAAAGCAATTTGCCTTTTGCTTAATACTTCATTCATGCGATTAATAATTTGAAGAAGAGCAGTCTTACAACTATGAAAAGTTTTAGACTCATGATGGTCATTTGTCATTACAATATTATTTTCCAGATGTTCGATTATCTGTGTCGCTAAAATTTTCACCAAACATGGCCAATTTTTTAAAATTTTGAATTATTCAAATATTCAAATATTCCAATTTCTTCCATTATTCAATTATTCAACGTTTACCATTTTTTCAACTTAACTTAAATTTGATTTAATTTATAATTTTTTTTACCGAAAGGTAGCATCACATTTTGAAAGTATACTGTTACAAGTTTAGCAAAACTTTAACCTATTTGTTTAAGAACACGCTCGACTATGCATCCTACGGCAAAGGAATTATTTAGATGGGCCGCCGACGGAGCTTCTTGGCGGCCAAATTCCTTTGTCGGGTATACAAGGGTATTTTGTGACATTTATTTTATAAAAGAGGAAAAAATTTTTAAATTTTAATTTAATTTTTTATGCCCGATGAATAATTCTAGGATCGAAATATTGAATAATTGAATATTTGAATAATTCAATTAAATATAAAAAAATTTTACATAATGCATATTTAATATTTAAAGTTAAGTCTTTAAATATTTATGAATATTCTGAATAATTCTTTAAAAAAAATTGTCCATGCCTCTGAAATACATTAAGTTTTATAATTTTACAAAAAATAATTATTGTTTACCATTTAAAGAAAATCATCAACAACAAATGGAAGCGAAAAGACCGTTTGAATTTAAACACCATTTGAAATACGTGACGAACCGAGACATGTGTGGGCAACGTTACGCATATGGCCATCGAAGAAAAGTTATGAAGAAACTACGTTACTTAGACCCAAG
>NTPY01000978.1:191295-203407 GCA_002922825.1 Brachionus calyciflorus
AAGACGATATTTTTTTTGCTTAAAACTTGCTTAAGAGTTGCTTAAGACGTCTTAAGACGCCTCTTAAGCAAGTCTTAAGACCCTCTTAAGATTTGCTTAAAAAGTTGTCAACTTATTTCAGAGATGTACTGTAGATAAGTTTAAAATTGTGTTATTTAAAAAATAAAGTTATTTTATTAATTTCCATAGATCTGAAATATTTAAGGATTTTGCCAGAATCGACAGGTAATGTCGTAATTTTTGTCTGAAAAATATTTTTTTAAAGAATCATTATAAATCAAGTTTATTTTTAGTCTATAGGTTTTTAATATACAGATTAAACACAGAAAGTCTTAAAAAGTCTCAAAAAAAAGTCTTTTAAGGCTTCAAGTATGACTTGAACTTGCACTTTATAGGTAAGTTTGCAAAATATCTGCAATTTGGGCGAAATTCGAAAATTCGATTAAATATAATTCGTTTTTCAATCATTCGATTTTCTAGAATTTAATTTTATTGCTCTACGAATATTTAGATTTAAGTACACAAACGATGAAAGAGAAAAACTCATTTACCGGTTTAACAGCAAAGAATGATTCAGAATTTAATAATAGTATTACTGATGAAGAGGAGTTAAAAAAAGAGTAGTTGAAAATTTTCAAATTAAGTTTACTAGCATTAAATTAAAAGAGAAATAGTTGGAAAAGTTTTGAGCCACTAGAGTTTAACATTTGAAAAATATATTTTGAAGGACAGAAGGGTTTGAAGAGTCATATAACTAAGTAGTTTTTGCATTGAAAAGTTTCGAAAAAAATTATTTCGATAATCGAGAATTCTGGAATATCGAAATTCGGAGTAAAAAGAGTTAAATATATTCGTTCACACAACATTTTAATATTCACTAATACCTTTGCATGTTCAGATAATTTTGATTTCTAAAAATATATTAAAAAATTATGATCTGGAAAATTAAAAAAAAATTTAACTTTCCTTGTAAGATAAGCATCCTTAGTTTTTAAAGGTCTCTTAATAAGATTTTATTACGTTTGATAAATTGAACAATGTATTACGTTTGAACAATGTATCTTAATTTAATTAGACATGTAATGCATGATCGTATACATTCAAAAAAAGTAGTCTAGCTTAATGTGAAGCAGTGGCTGAGTTGATCCTGTGTCCGCCTGATGAGAGCTAAGAAGTTCGATCGTCGGTGACTGTAACATTTTTCCAGAAGAAATCCCAAAAAATATCGTTTAATAGAAATTTACAGCATTACAGATATAAAAAGGAAAGGCTAAAATTGAGGATATTTCAATTTGAAAACCACTCTATAACTTCACTTTTTCATGTCAAGTTTTTTTTATTGCTTTTTTCGGTAAAATTAAAATAAGGATTGAAAAAATGCTTCAAAATGTACCAAAATTTTTTAACAATTCTTCATTAACCGTGAAAAATCATGTAATGAAAATATTAAATTTTATTTTTTTTTGAATTGTGAAACTTTTTAAGACCAGAAAAGACAACTCTAATGTTTTCTTTTGAGTCAATCGATAAATTCAAGTTTATCACGACTGTTAGATTTTTAAAATCATTGCAATTAAAGTTTTTAGCAGTAGACAAATATTTTTTTTTAACTTTTAATTTGTTCAAAAGCTTTTTATTTTTGCGTGGAAAATAAATTTAAAGTTTTTTCTTTTTCATCAAATTGAAATATATTCATTTGAGAAAACTATCAATATTTTGATTTATTTTTAATCTCATTTTGAATTTTTTTTTTCTCTAAAAGCTCTTTGGTTCTAATAGAAATTTCTAATAAAGAAACTCATGAATATGGAAGAAGAAAAAAATTAAACACCCATAAAAATCACAAATAATTATTAAGTATTTACTTGAGTAAAAATATGTGCTCATGAAAAATGTTTAAATAAGTCAATTATTTAAGTGGGTGCAAAAAGAACTTCTCTCTCGTTTTTTAATTAGAAAATATTAATATGAAAATAATCAAGGCTTTAAAAGTCGATTGCCATAAAATTTGTACTTAACTTTTATTTCTTTTTAAACTTCTTAACAATTTGATGCTAAAAAAAAATCTAAATTTAGAATTTTGTCTTTTTAAAAACAAAATTTTTTTTTTTAAATATGTTTTAAATTATATTACCATGTGTAAAGAGAAGATTACATCAGAAAAACAAAGATAAATCTGAAATTTAAAACTTAAATAATTATTTTTCCATTCTCATAAAGAATTACTATCTAATCGATCGACTTAAAGAATCAATAAAAAACACATTTAATCTTCCTTCTTTTTTTTTCAAGAAAACAGTTTAAATTTGAAGAATGAATTTTAATTTACCAAATTGATAATTTATCATTTAATGCAAGCTTAAAAAAACGAAAGAATCAATAAATTAAGCTTAGTTTTAAAAAAAGAACAAATAAAAAGTATAGTTTTTATTTTATATTGCGAGGAACGAGCTAGTAGTGTAATCAAATTAGCAAAAAGAATTGTAGAAAAGAAATTTAAATAATATATTAGTCTTTATGATTTAAATTTCATTAGGCGAACTAAAAACGAATTTTATAAAAAAAAAAAACGATCGTGTTAATTTTCAAATTCAATGAAATTAATTAAAAAAATATTTAAAAAAAAAATTTACTTTCACAGCGAATTTATAAAAGGGAATATTGTGTCAACACACACTCTAGTATGACTAACACACACTCGAGTCTTAACAACACACACTCGTTTTCTGATGAGCACACTACTTTATCAACACACAAAATTTGTGTGTTGTTAAGGTGAAAAAAACAAAAATTTTAATTTTTTTATTTTGCTTGACCAACACACATCAGCTGTGTGTTGATCAGCAAAATGTTTATTTACCGAAATCCAAAAAAGTCAAAAAAATTTTATTTTTTAAGTTATCAATTCAATAAAAAAAATGAAAAAGAAATTTAAAACTTTAATTAATTAAATGAATTATTTTTCTCTTAAGTTTTAAAACATTTCCTCTATGATACGCTTTTCGATATACGTAATAAACAAAAGAATTTTCACATTTTTTAATTTTAAGTCTTAATTTACAGGAGTCTTTTTTACAACCACACCTGCGATATACGACAGTCATTTGATGATTATCTTCTAGCTCACAATCACTAATTTTACAGCAGTGTCTCGTATTGCTATGGGTAGTTTTTGTATAAAAAAATTTATCAATTATAAAATCATCTAATTGGTCTTTATTGAAAAATTTTCTTATTAAAAGAAATGAGTTCGAAATTTTGAATTTTTCAGATAGCGAATCTGGTGTTTTAGAACTTGTTAAAGCTGTATCTGAAGTTGATGTTTTTGACAAGGTTTCAGTAGTAATTGTCTTAACTGAGTCACTTATAGTTAGTCGAGTTGATTGTGGTGAAGTTGTTGATCGAGTAGAGGTCGGTACGGATGGTAAAAAAAAATTTTAAAAAATTGGCCAAAATTTTGGCTACTTTTGTTTTAAGACTTAAGCCATTTTAAGACTACATTTTTGTCCGATTATTACAATAAATTTCAATTCATTTGAACATCTATAACTTTTGAATGGGAAGTGATAAAGTTATTTTGTAAATTGCTACAAAATTTTACAATTTGGCTACACTAAAAAATATAAATCTGCATATAGTATGTTAAAATGCAAAATTTGCAGACAATTAAAAAAGTTTCTTCATGGAATCTGCAACATTTTTTCAAACTTACATTTTTGAGTGGAGCAAAATTTTTACAATTTGCAGCAATTTACAGAATAAACTTATTTATTGTACAAAACCATTTTTGTCGACTTTGAATCATAGAGACTTATAAAATATTAGGAATCTAAAATTTTTTTTTTAAAGTAAACTGGGAAAATAACTGGAAATATTTAGTTTTCCAAGTTCCTTTTGCATTCCAATGTAATTTTAGTTGAGTTAAAATTACTGTCTTACTTCAAGCAAATTAATTTTTTTATTCAATTTTACTTTAAATAAGTAAATTTTTTATTTACTAAATTTACATTTAAAGTTTTCGAAAATTTACTATTTACTAGTAAAAGTAAATTTTTTCCTTACTTAATTTACTTAAAAAAGAAAATTAGTAAAGAAGATTGTTTACTTTACTTGGTAAAGTAAATGAAAGTAAAGTAAAGTGTGCAGCCCTAGTGTTAATTTGATCATTGGAATTTACCAAATTTTACGTAAATTTTCGATTTATAACGTAAAATAAGGTACGGTTCGGGTTCGGGTACAGCTACTGGTACGCTGTTAATTAGATCATAAGTTTTACATAAAAAATCAAGTTTTTTTCGTTCAAATTTTTAGGTTTTTGACATAGCTATCATCTATCCATCACAAAATCCTTCTAAAAATAAATTTTACAGATTTTTACTTTTTTTGAATAAATTTTACTAAAGTTTACGGAACAAAATTTTTCAAAAATAAAAATGTTTCTTAAAAAATAAAACATTTTAAAAATAAGAGATAAAAATCGCTAAACATATCAAGAAAAACCTCTTTAAAAAAATTAAATTTCAAACGACAATTTTAATTTTTTTTTTATTGCATAAAATTTTTAAAAAAAAATTTAAAGATTAAACTATTTAGATGAAATTTTATCATTGAAATAAATAAAACGCCTTTAGCTTAGAGAAAAAAAATGTCGCAACGGTATTCATAAGTAAATTTGTTTTTAATTTTTTTTTAATGTTGTTAGCTTAATTTCTCAAAATAATAAAAATATTAATAAAAATAAACGAACAAAAAAGAGGGACTTGAAAATTCTTTTCCTTAAATAATGTATAATTGCAGCTTAAATTTGACAACACAAGCATGTAATGAAACGATCGGATCATGCAAACCTGGTTTAATACTCCCAGTGTGGAATCCACAAGTGGGTTTGACTTTAGGTGACACAATAGCCCGAGCATTTGTTTATGCTCTCGGACTGGCATATCTTTTTTTAGGTGTTAGTATAATAGCTGATCGCTTCATGGCCGCTATAGAAGTAATCACAAGTCAAGAAAGAGAAATACATGTGACTGATTCAAATGGCAATAAACAAGTAGTTATGGTTCGTTATTGGAACGAAACAGTGTCCAATTTAACCCTAATGGCATTGGGCTCTTCAGCACCAGAGATTCTTTTAAGTATTATAGAAATATTTGGTAATAATTTCGAAGCAGGTGACCTTGGACCAAACACAATTGTAGGCAGTGCTGCTTATAATTTATTCGTTATTATTGGCTATTGTATTCTAGTAGTACCTGATGGTGAAATTCGTCGTATTAAACATTTAAGAGTTTTTTTTGTCACTGCTGCTTGGAGTATTTTTGCCTATATATGGTTGTATGTTATCATAGCGGTGACTACTCCGAATGTAGTCGATTTATGGGAGGCTGGTCTAACATTTTTATTTTTCCCATTAACAGTCGTAACAGCCTACATAGTCGATAAGAAAATTTTTTTCGGTAATTTTTTACAAAAAAAAATAAAATCGACTAAAGTTATTAAAGATGAAGAGGCTCAAAATCAAGATGCTTTACAACCACTTAATGAAAATGTCGATAATTTTGATGATCTCAATCCGGAGATTAAAAATTTCGAAGAGCATAGACGCGAGTATATAAATATATTGAGAGAAATGCGACAAAAAAATCCCGACATTGGTATTGATGAACTACAAAAATTAGCCGAGATTGAAATTTTGAAACGAGGACCTAAAAGTAGAGCTTACTATAGAATACAAGCGACTAGAAAACTAATAGGTGGTAATACTAATGTTAGAAAGAAATTAGAGGTCAAGGACAAAATGTTAAATACAAAATCTAAATCAAATTTAGAGAATATATTGGAACAAGAAGCAGGCAATTTAACGAGTGTTTTTTTCGAACCTGCTCATTATACTTGTTTTGAGAGTGTAGGCTCATTGGAATTATACGTTACTCGTCAAGGTGGCGATTTGAGCAAGACTATTTTAGTCGATTATAAGACTGAAAATGGCTCGGCTGAAGCGAATAGTGATTACGAGTTTACTGAGGGTACATTAACATTTTATCCGGGTGAGACTCGTAAACATTTTGTAGTCAAAATAATAGACGATGATGTGTATGAAGAGGATGAGCATTTTTATGTGCGTTTATCAAATGCACGTTATCAAGAGAATGAGCGAATTGATGAGGAGACTTTAAAAGTGATCAATCCAGATTTAGCTACAGTTATGATTTTAGATGATGATCATGGTGGTGTCTTTTTGTTTACAGAGCCTAAAATGGAGATTATAGAAAATATTGGTGTACTTAGAATTAAAGTGTTGCGTACGTCGGGAGCTAGAGGCAAGGTTAAAATACCGTATAAGACTATTGATGCAAGTGCTATTGGTGGACGTGATTTCGAGAAAAAAAATGATGTACTTACTTTTTATAATAATGAAATAGAGAAATATATTGAAATTGATATTGTTGACGATGAGGATTATCAAAAAAATGAGAATTTTTTTGTTGAATTAGGCGAGCCCATAGCGGATATGGACGAAGCTAGTCATAACGAGGCTGGTAGACCGAGAATTGGCGAACAAAATAAAATAGAAATTCATATAAAAGAGAGTAAAGTTATTAAGGGTATTGTTGATAAATTATTAGTTAAGAGTAATGCAGCAGTTTTGGTTGGTACATCATCGTGGAAAGAGCAATTTATTGAAGCTTTTCAAGTTAATGCTGATGATGACGATGATGATAATGAGGGTGAAAATGATGAAGGAAAAAATGAAAATGAAGAGAATAAAGAAGAAAAAGAGCCAAAACAACCTAGTCTTGGTGATTATATAATACATTTTGTTTCATTGTTCTGGAAAATTTTGTTTGCTTTTGTGCCACCGACTGAAATTTGGGGCGGATGGGCTTGTTTTGTTGTTTCTATATTTATTATTGGTGTCTTGACGGCTTTTATTGGTGATCTTGCATCGCATTTTGGATGTACTGTTGGTTTAAAGGATAGTGTTACTGCTATTTCATTTGTAGCACTTGGAACATCTCTACCAGGTAGAATTTTTGTTTAATCTTTCTGATATATCTGAGTGATAATTTCAAAAAAGGAGAATTTCAGATTAAAAAAAAATTATTAAAAAATCAAGAATAATTTTAAAAATATGTTCAGTTTTAATTCGAAAAAAGTTCAACCATACTTTTATACACAAAATGTTATTTTGGTAATAAACTATATGATTTTTAAGATTATCAAATATGGATCTAAATATATTTTGTAATTGGCAAGATTTTTTTTCTATTTTACATTTTCAAAATTTTTTAATTGCTTAATTTAATTTTTTTACAATTAAAATTTGAAATGTTATTACGCAATTTTTTAGAAAAAATTAAATATAGAAAAAAAATCTGGCCAATTGGAATTATGATTCTAATAGAGAACGATAAATGAACACTCAAAAGACACTGTTTAATAGGGGTTTAAACGTGAGTGTTTTATTAATAAAAAAACGCTTAAAAACGTTTAAAAAAAGTCAAAAAACTGATTTTTTCTTTTTTTTAGTCTCTTTTAAAAAAAGAAAACACTTCGAAACACAAAAAACGCCGTTTTTTTATTTTAAACAAAGATAAAAATTAGGAGAAAAAACGAAATTTTTCATGATGTTTTTTTCAAAAAAAAACCCTTCTAAAATTCTTTGAAACTTTACGTAATAATGCCGGTTTTTACGATTTTTCTAGTGTTTTTTTCGCAATAAAAGGCTCACGTTCGACTCCCTAAAAACGGTACAAAAACACCAAAGAAACAGATAAAAACAGCGTTTAAACAGTGTTTTTTCCTGTTTTATATCCGTCCTGTGCATAAATAAAAATATTCAAAAAGATTTCAATTTAAAAATTGAAAAAGATTTTAAAAAAATAAATAATTTAATTTAAGATTTGAATAAATTTTATGAGCAATAAAAAATTTAATCATTTTTATTCAAAATATTTAATTCTGATCGTATTTTTTACCAAAATTTTTTTAGGAGTAAAATTGAACGTGCGTGACTCTGCAAATTCTTTGCAAAATAAACGTCATTAAAAACGATTTGAAAATATTTTGTGCAATTTTTGTAACAGAAATTCACAGAGTCAAAAAAGAGGTGTTTAGGGAGACTCTTATAAACAAAGAAATACGGTATTATTTGTAAAATAAGAACTAAAAATTTTCTAATTATTTTTAACAGAACATTCATATTTTTCTAATTGCATTTAAAAATATTAATATCGTCAGATTAACTATATCAAACAAATTTGGATATTAGTATATGAAAATATGAATAATTTTATTTTTTATAAGATACGTTTGCTAGTAAAGTAGCAGCAGTCCAAGACAAGTATGCAGACAGTTCAGTTGGTAATGTAACGGGTTCGAATGCAGTAAACGTATTTTTGGGAATAGGTTTGGCATGGATGTGGGCCGCTGCTTACCATTATTATAATGAAAGTCAATTTATTGTAAAACCTGGTAGTTTAGCCTTTTCGGTAACAATGTTTTGTACATTTGCGTTAATAGCCATTTCGATAATGATGTTTAGACGTTTGAAATTTATAGGTGGTGAATTGGGTGGTCCTAATGGATGGAGATATTTTACATCGTCTTTATTCTTTTTCTTATGGTTGTTATACCTAATTCTATCGTCGCTTGATTCTTATGCGTTTTTGAATTTTTAGAATTTTAATTACATAATTTTAAAAAAAAATAAGAAGTTTTTTTTAGATTAGGGCAAATAATTTCAACAACTTAAATTAAATTGGCTAAGGATCTCAACCATGGCATTTTTTTGTTATTTATTTAACTGAAAATTTAATATTTATTTTTTTTTCTTAAATTATTATTTTTTTTCTTTTATCAGTATTTAATCGTTTTTATTTCAGTTATTTTTGTTGGATTTTTTTTTCTTTTATTTTCTAGTCTTAAGGAATAATTAGACTTTTAACTTATTGATGAACACCTGTGAGTCTATTTAGTTAACTTTCTTAATTTCATATAAACAGTCAATATTTTTGCTTTTTAAATTGGGGGGTATTTAAAGAAAGAACACTTCACTTTTGAGTTTTTCTTTTTTTCTAATCAATTTTTTATCTATAATTAAATGAAAAATTTCGAATTATATAAAAAAATAAGATTTTTTTTTTTTGAAACTATTTATTTTTAAATAATTTTATTTTTGTAAATAAATAATTTAAAATAATTTTTGAATTTTTTTTTGAAAACAAAAAGATTTAAAATTTTATGCTCGTATAAGTCAAAATTCTTGAGATTAATTTGAAGCTTGATTTCCTGAATCGAATTACCATATCGTGTCGTAATTTGTCGTCTAAAAAATTTAGAAAATATATCAAAAGCAATTAACGACAATCAAGTTTTAATGAAAAAACAAATCAATGATCAATGGAATATATTTAAAGACTTAATAGTAAAAATATTAGATGATATTGCAACTGATAGATCAATAATAATGAAACATAAAAATTATTTTCCTTGGGTAGATGATGAATTAATAAAATTGAATCATTATCGTGACCAACTTCATAAAAATTATGATAAATCCAAACAAATTCAAGATTACAAATTGTTCTCTGATACTTATAAAGCTTATAACATTTTAAATGATCAAAAAATTATCGAGTATTTCAAAGATAAGACTCATAAAGATTTTCAATCAACCAAAAAAATATTACGAGTTTTATTCAAGCATGCTTTACACGAAAATAGAGAAAAATAATTGATTTTTTTAAAAAAATTTCTAATAGAGTCTCATGTGCTAAGAATGACCAGGAAAAAAGTAATTTGTTCAATTCGTTTTTTACTTCTGTAAGTTCAAGCTCAAACAAAAATGTTAATAGTTGTTTAGAATTCACTGCTAATTATTTTAAAAAGATTTGATACGGACAAATTAAAAATAAGCTCATCTTTTGAGTTTAAACACTAAAACGAAAAACAAGTATCCGGGTGAATTAATAATTTATACTCTTCAAGTGGACCTGGTTGTGTTTTGGTCTAATATAAAGGAATTAAAGCTGAATCCCATAAAATTACTCCATTAATTACAAGTAATTTTAATAAATTTATTCGTGAAAAGACAATTCTGATTGATTGGACAACTGCAGTTTTTACGCCGCTTTTCAAAAACAAAGGCGAAGCTGAAGATATAAATAAATAAAGAGACTTTCTGTCTTGTTACAGCATTGTGAAAAAGTTAAGAAACGCACGTAATTATTGTTAACATATTAAATAAAAAATTAAATATCTACTGAATTAAAAAATACAGAATCTTTTTTTGAATTTTTGAAAAATAGAAAGTTTAAGCTTTAAAAAAAGAATATTTACTAAGATTAAAATATCAAATTTGCCCAGATACGTCCGACTTTAAAAGAAATATTTTAAAATAAAAAACAAAATAATGTGAAAAAGTTAAGAAACGGTGGTTTAAAATGAAAATTTTCCTCTTTTATCCTTTACTATCCCCCTAGTTTTTCAAGCATTCATTTATTCTGTTAGGAATTTTTTTAATTAACCCAAACTACTTGATCCTAGCTTTGATTGCCTTGTAAATCTTTTTATCAATCCAAATTAATAAGTTTTCAATACAATTTAAGTCCTGGTACGTTTTCGATTATTTCTGTTGTTCATCTCAATCATAATCTCGTCACTGAATTTTATCTGACTCAATTTCGCCTTGCTACATGATTTTAGCTTCTAGCAGAAATTCCTTCTTGCTTTTTTATGTGATTTTGATAAATGAGATTTTTGAACAGCATATTTCCATTAAAACTTGGTGGCTAGGTATCTTCTCCAGACCAAAGAGACGATGCTTTTTTTCATTTTGATATTTTTTACAGCAATTTGATGATGCCTGTCTTTTTTTTTTACCTTACTGACTAGTTTAAGGTCATCGTAGACGGCTGAAATTCTAGTCCGTTCAGATCTCGGACGATGATTGTATGATTTTTTTTGTATATATCGATCAATTATTGTTTTTTACACATGATTATGCTATTTTTGACTCAAATTCTCTCTGGGAATATGATTTCCATTATTTATTAAGTAAAAGAGCTTTAATTCTGTCCTCTTTTGATATTAAGCGTCTTTTAGCGGTTTCAATAGTCATTTTGGGTTGTTAAGTTATTTAGTTATTTTAAAAATTTTTCAAAATAAGTTTTTTTAGAAGTTATTTAAAGGAGAAGCCATTTGGGAAAGAAAATTGAGGTTTGACAAGTCGGTTGATATAAAAAAAGAAAACAAATTTTATCCGTTTCTTAACTTTTTCACAAAAAAAAATTCAAAAAATTTGAGTTGTTGAATTGAAATTTAAATTAACCGGCGAATCGATTGAAATTTTTTGTAAACTTTTTTTTTTTCTTAAACTACTGGGATCGAAAAAGTTTCCCAGGAAAAAAATTAGTTCGAAACGACAATTCATGAATAATTATATTTCAATTCTAAGTAAAATTAAATTAAAAATAGTAAGCGTTTCTAAACTTTTCTAAGCATCGCATATTTATTTTTTTTTTTTCTTGCAGATAAATGCATAAAAGGATAAAAGCCAGATTAAATATAAAAAAAAGAAAATATTTACTTTTTCTTTTTTTTCCTAATTTTAGTAATTAAATGCTAACCAGTTAGCTGGGTTAACTGAAGTTTTGATCAATTCGCTCGATTCGCTCAATTAAAAACTATTAGACAAAAATATTTTAATAAAAAACAATGGAGTACATGTATTTTAAAAAAATGAATTTTTTAATTGCATAAAAAATTTAGAATTTTGAATTGAGCGAATAGAGCGAATTGATCAAAAACTTCAGTTCACCAGTTAGCTGCTGATGCAGCATTTAAGAATTTTTCTAAAAAAATTAAAATACGCCTTAGAATTGCAACTCATTAATTGAAAATTCCGCATGAAGAAACACGGCAGGAAGGTAGAGTTTAACGACCTTTCGCAAAAATATTTGAGAAAATGAGACATGGAAATTTTTAAACAATTATTCAGAATATTCATTATTTTTCACAAGAATTATTATTCTTATTATGGCTTCTTTCGGGCATAAAAAATTAAATTAGATTTTTAAATTTTTTCCTCTTTTATGAAATAAATGTCAAA
>NTPY01000978.1:205997-221587 GCA_002922825.1 Brachionus calyciflorus
ATTTTTAAACAATTATTCAGAATATTCATTATTTTTCACAAGAATTATTATTCTTATGATGGCTTCTTTCGGGCATAAAAAATTAATTTAGATTTTTAAATTTTTTCCTCTTTTATGAAATAAATGTCAAAAATACCCTTGTACAGTGGAATCCCTTTACAACGACTGGGTCGAGACCGCTAAAAGCCAATCGTTAAAAATGGAATCGTTAAAAAAAGTTTTCCATGTTAAAGTATTACGATTTTTAAAAATAAAAAAAACGGGACTTTAAGAAAAATTAAGTAAGATATTTTCCGAAAATTTTATTTTAAAGGAATTAAAATAAAGAAAAATCAAATTTTTTTAAAAAATTGATTGATAAAATATTATCAATCAATAAAATTTTTTATATGACTAAAAGAAAAGAATTATCAATAGAAATTCAATAATTTTTTTTCTTTGTAGTAATTCATGATTATATTCCTGTTTAAAAAAAAAATCACACCTCTTTTTTTTATAAAAAGAAATTTTTTAATTATTATGAGGCATTTTTAAAGCGTTTGATAAAGTCTGGCACAATGGGCTCTTATTTAAGTTAAGTAATAATAAGATACCTAAAAGAATAGGCTTTTGGATAAAAGAATTTTTAACAAATCGAAAATCTTTTGTACAAGTTGAAGAATTAAAAAGAATCCTATACAAAATAGAAACTGGAGTACCTCAAGCGGCGATTTTATCCCCAATCTTATTCTCTTTATTTATCAATGATATCATAGAGTGCAATGCATTTCCAAATAATAAAATTGTAAGTCTTTTGTTTGCAGATGATCTTTTTGCTTTTAATCGAGACAAAAACATTAATAGAATTAAGGTCAAATGCAAAGATATTGAAGGCACATGAAATTTGGTTCACTAAATGGAGACTATCAACTGCTGGAAAAAAATGTTCGTTCACAATCTACTCAAGAGATTCAATACCAAAGGAATTAGCTAATGGAAATTTCAAACTTTTGATGATGAAATTCCGATTAACCATAATCCTAAAAACCTTGGTGTTTACTTTGACCGAAATTTAAATTTTAATAATCACACTGAAATTATTAGAGAAAAAGCAATTAAATTACTAAATATATCATTAAATGCCTTACCTACAAGAGATGGTGTCTAAAAGTCGACCAGCTAATAAATATTTATAAAGTTCTAATTAGATCAACTTTTGAATATGTCCCGCACGTTTTCATATTAAACGAACGTAATATTGAGAGATTACATGGAATTCAATATCAAGCCCTTCAAATAATCCATAAAGAAAGACTTCAGTGCTCAAATACGTATCTACATCATTTAAGTAATATTGAAACAATTCATAATAGATTAAAATATATCCTTACAATTTATATCTAGCAAATTTGTAAACTTTTAACAAATAATACCATGGTTAAGTCACCGAAATACCAACATATTTCACAGTAAGAATTCTTTTAGTTTAGCTTAAAAAATCACATTGATGATGATGCTAAAAAATATCTTAATTTTTTATGTTAACAATTAAATTACAGTAATTTCCGGTTTTGTGAAATTTTTATGTTTAATAAAACATTACATTCGTTAAGCCAAATTATATAGAAAAAAATTTGTTAAGTTTAAATCCTTTAATGTTTGAACTCTTAGAAGATCCAATTAACTCAAACAAAAAAAGAACACCCTTAGAACTATTAGCCAAACTCATATAATTAACCAAAATTTTGAGTGTAATATCTTTTGCTTTATTTTTTTTTGTAAATATTTTTTTTAAATTTATTTTAAAAATTAAAATTACCAAAAGATTATCTAATAACTACTAACTTAAAGGCAAAAGAGCTTGCTTAAGCCTTTTAAAATCAATAAATAAACTATTGAAACTATTAATATGAGACATTAGAAAAGAAGGCTTCATTTTGAAAAACAAAAAAATAAAACAGTAGTTATAAATGAGTGTACAATTAATGGAAAACAATTACAACGGTTCTTTAAAAAACTATCTTTATAACGGGTAAATCGTTAAAACCGGAGTCGTAATAAAGGAAAAATTAACATGGGATTTGATGGGAGAATAATTGGGACTGGAAAATTTCATCCTTATAGAGGATAATCGTTAAAAACGGAGTCGTTAAAAAGGGATTCCACTTTATAGCCGACAAAGGAATTAAGCCGCCATAAACCTCCGTCGGCGGCCCATCCAAATAATTCCTTTGCCGTAGGGTGCATAGTCGAGCATGGTCTTAAACAAATACGCTAATATTAATTTTAAAAAATTCACCATGTCTGATAGAGTTCTCAATTTCAACTGATATTGTCATGCTCTGGCTGATATTTTAAAACTTTATCTATTCGTTAATTTTTTTGACCAGTTTGTACTTAGCTATGCTTCACTGGTTAAGTTGTTTTTTGGTTACTATTCAGCCAACTAGTAGCCAACTTTTTCTTGTAAAATCCTAAACCAAAATACTTCTTAGAAAAAATAAATATTTTAAATCGAATCCATTTAATCTTTGGTCTCTATTATTTCTAAATTAAAATTTATCAAAGAATAAAAAAAAATAATATTTGGTCTTTCAAATCAATATTTATTTTTACAAAAAATATATTTCTTTAACAAAAAAAAAAATTAGGTTTTATACAATAAAATAATAATTCCTGAATTCGAATCGAATAAAAAAAAAACAAAACAAAATACTGTAAAAATTCTCAATTTTTTTAAAATTATTAAAACAATTCGAATATTTATTAAACAATAGAGCTTCTTAAATAATGTCCATAATTATTTTCACTATGATACACATCGACTAAACACGGTTGTTTCTCTTCTAAACCCTCCACAATATCATATTTAAATCGTACTTTTTGAATACCATTTTGTATTTCATTTACATCGCCTGCCGAATCGCTTAAATCCGTCGATCCAATCGACGCTGAATAATCTGAAATATTAACGACTTTTTGCTTTTGAAACGAGGATAATTGATAATATGTAACATTTAATTGTTGTGTGGAATTCGATGAAGGACTCGATGCATTGCTTAAAACAGACTCAGCGCTTTGATCCGTATTTAAACTTAACCTATTCTCAGTGGCCTCCATTAAACGATAATTTCTTACTTTAATACAATCAATTTCTTTTTGTTTTTTTTTAATTTTATTCTTTTTAAAAATACAAGTCACTAGAATAATAATTAAAAACATTAGAATCGAGGCAAAGAACCCTATTAAAATTAGAATAAATATTAAATTAGATGCTTTGAGACTCATTTTAGACATAATATCAATTTTATTCACTGTGTCTAGAAATAAACTCTCATTTTTAACATTTTCATCGCCAATGTACAAAATAAATTTTTCAATTTTTTCGCACTCAATATCCTTGACTCTTACACGAATATCATATCTACCTAATTTAACACTACCTAAACTCGAATTTTTTATTTTTATATTTAATTCATATATTTGAGGCTTAGTTTCTAGCATTTCATTGACACTTAAAAAAAATATATCCCTAAAATTTAACAAATCAAATTTTAAAATTGAATTTTTTCCAACATCATCGTCCGTATAGAACTCCTTGAACACTTCATTTGTACTCATATTATAAAAATTTATAAATTTAATTATGTCCTCGTTTGGTTTGTACAAATTCCTCGGACAATTGTCATTCAAATCGTTTAGAAATATTTTTAAATTTAAACTCGAATTAAATTTAGTATCCGAACAGACTAATTCGAGCTCATAGGCGTCTTGAAATTCCCTATCTAAATTTTTATAATTAGTCAAAACCCCATTTTGACTCAATTTAAATGGTAAATCATTGACCAATTCACCTGATGCACTCGTTTCAGGTTGATTCTTAATCATATAAATAATATTTGAATTCAAATCTTTATCTTGACAATTAATTCTTAAAATTTCTGAATTCAAGTGTAAATTTTCATCGATTTTAAGAGTTAGATTTTTTTGTATACGACCATCGAACGTAATAAATGGTTTATTATCGTTCAAGTCGATAATATTGAGTCGACACTTGACCCGAGTCATTTTGGACAAAGTAAAATTTTTCGGATTATCTCGAGCTATGAGATTAAATTCATAAAATGATTTAATTTCACGATCGAATATTTTCGATGCTCTTAAATACCCGGTCAAGGGTTCTATATAGACAAAATCAATTTTGGAAATTTTATCCATAGATTCTAGCTCATAGACAATCATGCCATTTTGGTCTAGATCAGGATCATGAGCATCGAATTTATGTATCAATTGATCCAAATAGTTATTCTCATTGATATTTAATTCATAAATTTCTTTGTCCATTTTAGGACTATTGTCGTTTTCGTCCAAAAGAATAATCGTAAAATTAAAATAGACTATATTTTTCAAGTCACTTGTTCTAATGCTTATTTTGAGTTGTGGTGTTGTCTCACGGTCTAATATTCGACTACCAGTATTCAATGTAAATGACTCCGAATTGAGTTTATTTATGCGAAAAAAATTCTTTTCCTCACTGTTCAAAACACTTGGTATCTTAAGCTCCGTGTCATTTACATAAATATTCCATTCTAAATTTTTAACATTGTCTTTATCTTCTATTTGAACATGAGCTATAAATTTATTCTCCTCTAAATTCTCCGGTATATAAATTAGAATATGATTGAGACTACTTAAATTCCTGTGGAATACATTTAAAAAACTAACAGATATTTCCGGTTCGTTGTCATTCATATCCAAAACGTTTATTTCGACTGTTGTATAGGCTTGTAAAGAGCCTAGACCCATGTCTCTAGCTTCAATATTAATTGTAAAAAAATTTTCTTTTTCATAATCGAACCATTTTTTCAAGCTTAATTCACCATTATCTTCGTTCAATGTGAAATAATCGCCTGGGTTATTCATAAGGGAATATTTTATTTTAGAATTGAGACCTTCGTCTAAATCGACGGCTTTGGCTTGACCAATTACAGCACTAGATAACTCATTTTCATAAATTTTAAACTTATAAATTAATTGCTCGAACTGTGGACTATTATCGTTTACATCAGTTAAAATAATGTTAATTTTACTTCGACCACAATTAATAGGTTTACCACCATCACATGCTTCAATTGTTAAATTATACCCTGGTTTAATCTCACGATCCAATTTTTCTGTCACTACTAAAAACAACCCATCGTTTAATTCAATTTCAAAAGGTGTTTCTTTTTCAAGAATTTTATAATTTTGTACTGAGTTTACTCCACTATCGGGATCATAGGCCACCTCCAATGGAATTTTGTGACCAATTAAAACATTCTCGGCTATTTTTTCAATTTGATAATCGGACGCAAAAAACGGCTTATTGTCGTTTATGTCCTGTATTTCAACATTAAAATTAATTATATTATAACTTGGTATGACGAGTACTTTGACATTTATGACACAATCACCGTCTGGTTGACACGTATTCGAGCAGTGTTTATTCAAACACATGCTCTCACGGTCCAAATAACGCTTAGACGTTAGACGACCAGTGATTGGATCAAGTAGAAAATAGACATTTTCAGTCGATGTTTTAATATCGTCTAAAAATGTAAAATGTAAATTCTCCGCGTCATAGTCCCTAGTTGTATTTAGTAAATTTAATTCCTCGTTTAGATCGGTAATAAGAGATCCAATCGGAATTTCCTCAGGTATTTTTTTATCAATTAAATTCAAATAGGTCCCTAGAGTCGAGCTTGTAGGTACAAGGTAAATTATTATTATAATTGTAATGAATAACATTTTTCTAATTTTACTTTTTTTACAATTAAAAACTCATATTAATTCGAAATAAAACAACAAAAAAAATATTTAAGATATTTTTTTTTAATTTGTTTTTGAGTACAGCTGTTTATTTATTTTTATTTTTTGTATTGCGGTATCTAAAATAAAAAAATTTCAAAATAAATTTAATAGGTTTTTTTTTGGTATTTATTATTTTTAAAAAGAGAATAAGAAGATGCTACTAGTATTAGTAGTTGATTGAAATTCAAAACATTTCGAATCGTATCAAATTATGCTCCTATGAAAAGAAGAAGAAGAAAAAAATAGGAGCCTAAGATGAGTAATTTTTATTTTTTGTTCATTTAGATTTTAGACTAGGATAAAAAAAATTTTTTTTTTTTTTTTCATATTTTGGACGATTTATGGTCTATGATTTTCTATAATCTTTTAATTTTTTTTCTTTATATCTTTGAAATTAATCTTTACAAAAAGAAGAGAATTTTTTGGTTGAGTATAACCAGTAATTTTCAAAGAGAATTAAAAAATATCGGGAGCATCGTCAACTATCAATCATAAATCCACTTGAACACAAATCAAAAAAATAAATAAAAAATCAATTTTTTGCTCAATAACTTACTTACGTAAAAATCAAAAAATCATTTATAAAATTTTTTTTGTTTGGGATTTGAGTCTATAAAAATTTAATGGGCCTCCAACAATTGATGGATATGTTTAATTATTTAATCATTTTTTATTTTTTTTCTAACTGATAAATAAGGACTCGAGTTTTATTCAAAGTTAGAAGAAAATTTGATAGAAAGTATATTTTGTCTTAATGACTCGGGCCCAAGGACTATTAGTCTTAGAAGCGAGAAAATTCTTTATTTTTTCTTATTCAATAAATCACTAAATAGAGATCTGTTGAATTAAATGTAGACTCTAGGGAATATTGAAATGTTTTCAATTAAAATTCCTAATCAAATAAGATGTTTTTAATTATTAACTAGTTAAGTTTTCATTTTATTGAATATTAGATATTATCTTTTAAAAAAACAACAACAGATTTTAATGTAATTAATTTTTCGTCAGTTTTGGTAAACAACGAACATTTACTTTGAAACCTCGACTAGACCTCAAATTTTCACGTAATATATAAATTTTTACCGTAAAACCTTGTTTAAAGACCCGGAGCTTTTCTATTTTTGATGATCCCCCACTAAACTCAGGTAAAAGGCCAAATTAGCCCTGGGTTAAAATTTAGTCTAACTGATGAGGATTTAGTATCCGAAACATGCATGTCTTAGACATAATATTGTTAGTTGCCTTGGATAAGTATATGCCGAGTAATCTAGCTTCAATGGATCTTTAGTATTTTTAAGATGCAGCTAACTTATTTAAAATATAATTAGTTGGTAGATCTAAAAGTAAGTTTTTACTCTGGCTTTTAAGAAGCCAGTTTTCACTTTCTATATTTCATTTTCTTTTTTTCCCAATTTTTTTCTTAGTAAAAAATTTTTGGTTAAAAGACGAAGTCTATCCTTTAAAATGTTTTTTCTTTATAAATTTCTATTAGTTTTTTTAATTAATTCACTGAGGTAACGCACATTTTTAATATAATTATTTACTTACCTTACTACATTCTCCTCAGTATAGTCCCAGTCATTTTTCCGATATATCATCCAGGCCTATAGAGAAGGTTTTACGGTTATTAAATAAAATTAAAAAAAAAAAATTTTTGTCCGAGTTATGATGTTTATTTCTATTCACTCGTTTTGATTCATCATTTCTTTACGTAATAAAATTTTCAATTACTTTTCCATTTTATTGCATCCACTGAAAAAAAAGAAAAAAACTCTACACTAATTTTTAGAGTTCTGTTTAAAGTAACCAGGAAGACTTATTTTTGATTTGGTTTTTTCAAGAGTTTGGAAAAATCCAAGCAGAAAGCTACCAGTAAATAATTGAGATTAAGATTACATATTTTAAAATGTAAAAAAGTATTTCATCGAATCTTTCAAGATGAACTATTCACAATTATTGTTTTTTTCATTTTTTTCTTAATTCAGAAAAATTTTCAAGATAAAATATTATCTTATTTAATTTATTTATAGAAATTCTTTCAAATAATTTACAGTTTAATAGGTTATTGTGTTAAATTTAGAATCAAGGCAAGTGAAAAATTCAGCTAAAATCGATTCGGAGATAAAAAAAAAAAGTTAAAAATCATTTTTAGGGTATTTCTGATTATGGTTATGTGACCCGTTTCAAAAAAATACTAGCCACAAAATTTTTTACTTGTTAAAAAAAAGTTTTTTTTTGTTTATTCGTAAGTATCCGAAATAAGCTGATTTCACAAAAAACAAAATAGGAAAGGCATTTGCTTGTCAATTAAAAGCTAAGTTCCCCTTTTTTACCAATCGCCAAATATTTTCTAACACATTAAAGTTGGGAAAAAAAATATAAATAAATTTTTTATTATTGGAACATTTTAAAGGAACCCATTCTTTTTCGTTTATTTGACCTATTTGCAACCCAGTCTCTTAAAAAAACATGAGACATGCGTGAAATTACATTCATACACGCATGTCACATGCTAAAAATTAAAAAAACAAAGTTCTTGCTATTTTTCCTAGATTTTTTGAAAGGGTTTAGTTTACTTGATTAAAATCAAAATTTACCTAAATGAAATTACTTGAATATTGTTTATTATAAACATGTAAACGGTGAAAAAGTTGAAGGGTCCAAATATTTTCCTAAAAAATAAATCGAGAATTATTCTTTGGAACTGCCTAAATCTTTAAAAAAATCAAAATATAAACTTAACTTCTAATGAAAATTCATTAAGGACCAACAATTTCCTCACTTATCAAGAAATATTCAGTTAGTGCTATTTGCAAGAAATAGAACATTTACCACGCATGTTCAATACACTTTGAAGAGACTGGGAATAAACCTCTAATAGATTTCAAATTATATTTACAAGGATTACAAACAGGTCAAATTGGAAAAAAAGACGAGTTTTACCTTTTTAACCAAAGAGACTCTTTTAAGAAAAAAATGATCTTCATAAATATTAGCTGGCCTAAGCTGGGAACCTTATTGGGCACCCAAATACCGGTAAAATAAAGTTTTATTACTATTTAAAATAAAATTTAAGATCTTATTTTATATGCGTAAAATTATCACAATGCGAAGAAGAAGAAGAAGAAGAAGAAGAAGAAGAAAAGAAAAAAAACAGATAGAATACTTTAATCTCACGTGATATTAAAATATCTTAAATTGTGTGGAATAAATCTACAACAACAACAACAAAAACTTAAAGAATCATCCTTTATACTTTGAGTCCAATTTATGGACACTTAACCAAAAATAAAAATTATCTCTCTGTTCATTAAAACAGATAAATTCAAATAAAACAAAAAAAGAAAATTTTTTTTCTTTTATATATTTTAAATCGTGCAAATTCTTTTTTTTTGTTGTTGATTGTTTATTTCAACAGCGGTATAAAAGACCAAACAAATTTTTTTTATTCATTTCTTAGACTTGTAATTAAAAACACTATTCCCAAATTTAATATTTTGCTTTCAATCAAGTCACGAAATAAACAACAACAACAACAAAAAAAAGAATTAATAATCAATATCTATTTGATCTATTTCAAGTTTGTGACACTTGCCACTACTATACTTGATCTTTCAACTTGAAATATTTAATTAAACACAAAATAAAAATAAAAAAACTTTAGTTTAGCTTTTTGTTTTGTTTTGAAAATTTTTTAAATTAAACAGCAAATGTCGCTTTTTAAAATTAAACTTTTAATAATATCCTGCTGTGGCTCTTAATATAATTGACAACCTTAGGATATTTATTTCAAGTGGTCCAACAAAATCACGTATCGATTTAAATAATACCTTAAGCTCCCTTCCTATTTACACACACACACACGAATACACTTAAAACAAAATATATTTTTCAAGAGTTTAATTTTCTATCTAAAAATAAAAAACTAATTTTTTTTTATTGATACTTTAAATATTTACTTAATTTCTTGCATCATATTTTTTTTAAACAAAAATAAAATATCTTATGCTAACAGAACCATTTTGTCGACCATTCGAATGGAATTAAGTTGAAAAATAACAAAAAAGAATATTTTCTATTTCAAAGTTGCATTAAATTTTATATAAAACAACTAACAAAAAAAAAGAGCAAATTAAATACCTCATAACAATAATCAGAAAATACTTATCTCTATAAATTTCACAACACGACTCCATTCTCTCCAAAATTTAACAAAAAGATCTTGTTCCAATAAATTACATAATTTCCAGATTTGTTTAAGACATAATTAAATTTGATCAGGGAAGCTCTATGCAAAAACCAAACAAAATTAAAGAGAATATCCTGCTTGAATTGTAAAGCTAACACAAAGAAAAAAATTCCACTTGATTTAATTCTTAGAGAAATTCTACAAAACTCATCTAGCTTCTCTATAGTTTTTTTTTTAATCTGACAGTTCTCTTAAGTATTTTTCAGCTAACAAATATTTGACCATTTTCCAACACACACACACTTAAAACTAAAAAAATAAATCTCGTAATTCTTTATTTTTTAGTAAGTGATTTTAAAGAGGTTTTTTATTTGTTAAATTTTAGAAAATTCTCTGAACCCTAATCACTTCTTAACTTACTGAGTTCTAATGAGCAACAACAACAATTAATTAATATCAAATTAAAATATAGAAATTTCATGAAAAGTCCTATATTTGTTTTTGGTCATCATAAGATTTTAATTGATACTTAATATATACCTCAATAATTTTTTGCTAAAAAAAATTATTGATTTATTATTTATCAATGAGTCTTATAGGATTAACTCTGACTTTTTTCTAAAAAGTAATCTGAAGAAAATTTTAAAATCTTCAATTAAAAAAAAAAAAATCTGAGATATGGTTCCCCAAATCATAAACCGAAAAATAAAATATTTTCACCGAACATGTCCAAAATCCAAACATCAAAACATGGAGCATCATTTATTGGAAAAATTCGATGAAATTTTTATTTATTTTTTAATTACCAACTTTTGATAGTGTTCTAAACAAAGATTTAAAAAAAATTATAAAAATTTTAAAGAATTTTTCCTTTCTGAGTCAATGATTGATAAAACCCGAAATTCCAATAAATGAAGCTCCATCAAATATTTGGGACGTTGGTTTAATGCAAGAGCCACGAGTCAATTTTAACATGGAGAATAGTGCATGCACCAAATCTATTTAAATTAATTTTCAATTTTTTCAATTTTTTTTCAAAAATTCAAAAAAAATTTGAAATTTAAAAAAAAAATTGAAAATTGATTTAAAACTTTTAGGTAGCCTTTATTTTCGTCAAAAAATTTTTTCTATGTAAAAAGTGATATTTTTTTTATGTATGTTGGAATACTAGTCCCATTATAAACTTTGGTTAAAAATCCGAGTGTCTCCGAGCCTTAATAACTCATGTCTTTTTTTTTTAAAAAAATATTCTGAGAATATTTTCGAATTGAGTTAATCGAGCTTTAGAAAAAGTAAGTTTTTATTATGAACAATTTGATATAAACAAAATAGAAAGTACTAAATTTATGATGGAAAATCACTAAAAGAAAGGCAAACTTAAGCCGTAAAAAATGAATTGAATTTTCCTAATCGAGTCGAGTTAAATCTTCAAATTGTTCAAAATATAATTTGAATTTGTTTGATAAAAACAAATAGTTGTGGGTGAGGATACTTATAAGTAAAAAAAATACGGTGCATTATGAAAGCTCATTTTAAAAATTAATTTTTAAATGAACAAAAGTAAAAGGAAGTAAATAAAAAAGTTCCAATCCTTATTAATACTACAAGCCGATTATTATTAAATTTTAAATATTTTAGTTAGAAATATAAAAAAATGATATTTTCTTATAGGACAGAGAAAAAAATTCTCAAATTAGGGGGAAAGGTGCTTTTTTATTTTAAAAGAAATCGATCTTTAATGAATTTTTTTACGTTGCTTTTTTTTTAAATCCACTCATAAAGGAAACGGTTTTATACCTAAAAAACTTAATAGAGACCTTTGAAGTTAGATAACTACCGTAAACTCTTGCCTATAACTCTAATGGAAAGTGATTGGGAAATCCAATATGTTTCCATTAGAGTTATAGGCAAGAGTTTACGGTATTTATAATAATCTTTTGGTTTTACTTTTTTTTCAGAATTTAAATCGGTTTACATGCAGACCTGACAATTGATTTATATCAAAACTTAAGTCAGATCATATCCTTGATAACCAAGACTCTTACAATATCGATTATAGCCAATACTTTATTTACTTACTTAAAAGATAAATAAAAAAGTGAACTTGAAAAATAATTAAATTTAAACCTTTTCGCTTTGAAGTGTGTCACATGTTTTATATCGTACATTTTCCCTTTACTTCATAAAACTTCAAATAAATCTAGCTATTCTCAAATAGTTTTCTATTATTTTGAATTTTGACTTTTTTTTTCTATCAACTTCCCTCTAAATCTTAAACTTAATATCAAATCTCTTTTATTTAATTTTAAAACTTTTTTTTCATGTTTGACTTCATCTTACAAAAAGTACACATAAAATTTGAAAAAAATCTTTTTAGACTTTTGTTGCTCCGTCTTTACAAGAATGAATTTACGTTAGAATTAAAAATCAAATTCAATCTCTCGATAGAAATTTTTTTTTTAAATTAAATAAAATTCAAAGATTTGTGATTTTACGTAAAGCCCAAAGCAACAACAAAAAACTTTAATAAATCATCACATAAAAAAATGGACCTCGACCACTAATAAAACTGTACAAAATTAATTTTTTATCTTAAAACTAAAGTATGTAATAAATAACGATTAGATAAAAGTCAAATTAACTTTTTTTGTTTTTTGTTTTTATGAGCTTTTGAACGGCATCAAATTGACGTTTAAACAAGTTTAAACAATTAAAGATAAATTTTTTTTTTGACAATTTAAAAATTAAAAAATATTTTCTGTATTCCCTAAGCACTCGCAAAAGGTCATGAGTTTAATTTGAAAATAAAAATGCTCACTTTTTTTTTCTAATTAATATTTATTATTTCCCTATTAGCAATAGAAAAAATGTTCTAGTCAAAAAACGGAAAAGTCGATTTATAAAAGTCCATATGTCAATTTTAAAAAACATTTTTTTCTATGCTTATATTTAAAAAAAAAAGCCGAAAAATTATTAACTCTCAAAAATAAATTGACCAAGAACCCATAACTTACCATTAAGGTTAAACAACAACATCAAAAAAAAAAAAAGAAATCAAAAAATATTTTCGATTAGCTTTTTAATTTTGCCTTTAAAGCATAAACAAACAACTAAAAATCAAAACAACAACAACAAAAAGGTTAAAAACCCATCAATCTTTAATTATATATATGTAGGTACAGACAAGCATGTCTCTAACTCAGCTAAAATTCATAACAAATAGAAAAAGAGCGCTTTAATAATATATTTAAATAAAAAACATAGATAAACAACAACAACTAACTTCTACTAAAAAATTCATGTGTGTCCCTATTTGAATCCACTTATTTTTTGTAGTTGGTCGGAATTTTAGAAATAAAATCAATCAATATCCATCGATTTGAGTGTATTTTTTTTTATTTGAAATTCATAGAAATACAAATTGGTTAAGTAATGACAGGTTGATTGATTTTATAAGTTTGTTTTTTTCTTTAAGTAACCAAACCACAACAAAATAAAGTACTTATTTTAAGACGACACTTAAGGACTCTTTAAGATCTAAATTAACTCTTATCTTATTTGGCTATTTACTTGATTGTATTTTTAATTAAATATATTCAGTTTTTTTCTTATCTAATTTTATGAATTTATAAATAATTAAGAATTTGATTTGAATAACTTTTTTTTCAAAAAATGAGCAGACTAGTTTTTTAATGTTAAAAAATAATAAAAGAAAATTTCTTTTTTTTTTGTTGTTGTTGAACCTCAAGGGGTTTGTGTAGTATTCACCTGATTTTGAACGAAATTCCACTTTAGAAATTTTTTGTTTGAAAAAAGTCAACTAATTTGAATAAGAATTAAAATTAGTCTGAATTCAAATGTTGAATAATTGACTAGTCAAGCTCTCGGACTCTAGAAAATAAAAAAAAGGATTTATAAACTCTCTTGACATTAGAAATTAAATCTTAATTAAAAAAACTGGAATTAAAAATTACAAGAGAGGGAGACAGAGAGAGAGAGAGTAATCAGATTATTGTATTTATATACAAAAACAAAAATAATTTGTAATTTTCTAGAGTCATTAATCAAAAATTTATTTAAGATTAGATAAATAAGTCCAATATGACAAATTACACCCTATTCTCTGCTCTTTTTTATTTTTTGATATGGAAAAATGCGGTTTATATAAAAAAAAATATTAATTTGTCTACTCTGCAATAAATGTTTCCTACGAGACGATTCGAGTCATAAATCACGGATATTAATGAATCTGTTAAAGTTGACTAAAAAAAAAATTTTTTTTTTTTTTCAAGTAGAGAATGTTAGTTTTTTGTTGTTGATGTTATCAATTTTTGAAAATCAATAGACCTCAACTATTCGCATTTTTTGTTGTTGTTGTTATTTTTGTTGAAAATGCCAAAAGGCTTTTATTTAGTTTGTGTGTGATAATTGCCTAAAAATAAGTTTATTCATTTTAACTCGAGTAATTTATCACGAGATACAAAAACTATTTTGACAAAAACAGGACCTTTTATTTTTACCAAGGACTTGAATTTTTCCACAATAAATCAAATTGAGAGTTCTAGGTAACAAAAAAATATCTATCTATTTGTGAGAAAATTATACTTAATTTTGGAGTTCTTAAGAGATTGAATTTTAAAATTTATTTAAATTGTTTTATTTTTTAAGTATCTTTGAGCTTCCAAGTTTTGTATGAAAGACACGAATTGCATCAAGTTTTGAACTTATATCTCTAATATACTTTTATCTATGTTGAACTCTAGTTCTATATCCCGAAAGCGTAAATTTAAACTCGAAAAGTAATAAGGGAAACTATTCAACATATTACCACTACTCGGGTCGAGTATAAACTTGCGCAGTTGCCCCTGCTGTGTAATGATGCGTTTCGAGTATAATCACATGACTCGAACAAGCCACTACTTATGTAGGTGACAGCTCATAGCTCCTGGCAAATACGAGTATAAATAACCCAAACCAAACTAAACAACAAAAAAAGAAGTTGTTCAAATTCAGCAGTGTGAATTTTTGTTACAAATTTTTTTTTTAAATGCAAAAACGCTATAACTTTTCATGGGAATGGAAAAAATTTATTCTGTAAATTTCACAAGAATGTACAACGTTTGTACATTGTTTACTTAGTCTAAGCTAATTTTAATAAAAATGTTTTTTAACGTTTTTTCGGGGATTTTTCAATTAAAAAAATGTTAAAGTTGAAAAATGAAAAAATTAGTTTTTTAATCCGTTGAAAACACCAAAAAAACGCCGTTTTTTTACTATAACTAAAGATAAAAATTATAGTAAAAAACGCAATTTTGCATGGTATTTTTTTCAAAAAAAAAACACTTTTAAAACTCTGGAATTTTTACATAATAATGCCGTTTTTTTACCTTTTTTTCTAATTTTTTAATTCGCAATAAAACGCCAAAGAAACAGACCAAAAACAGCGTTTTAACAGCGTTATTTTCCTCAGGCCATTTTGTCGAAATTATTTTAAATCTTCTGTCACTTTTTTTATTTATTTTTTATGTATGCGTCATGTAACAGAATAGATCAGAAAGAAATCTGAATCTAA
>NTPY01000978.1:226930-243939 GCA_002922825.1 Brachionus calyciflorus
TCTTACAATTTCAATAACTATAAAAGTTACATAACTTTTTCTTGTGAAATTTTTTACAATTAACTTTTAATTCTCAATTAATCCCGATTGTTATTTTATACTGAGCAATAAGAGAAAGAAACACAAAAATCGATAAAAAAATTGTAATTTAAGAAATCTTCTTTTTGTTCTTAAAAAATTTCTTAATTGCCTTTTACTTCCATTAAAAAATAAAATGGTCAATATTTTTTAAAAGAAAACCAGACAAATATTGAAGAGAATTGTTTAATTTCAAGGTCTGCTTAATAAAATAAACAATATTTGATTCTTTAAAAAAAAAAGTATCCAGTTAAATTTTGCCTTCAAAAACAGCTGGTCTAAATTGATTTAAACATACATCAACTCAACAAAAAAATGGTTTTAAGTTTTTTTTAACAAAATACAAAACCATTTTTTTATGTTTTAGTTGTTTTTGGTTATTAATTGTTGCCCAAAGTAGTTTTAAGTGTCTCTAGCTTTTGGTAAAGTGAAAAATAAAAATATATTCAAGATATTTTTTGTTTGTTTGATATTACTATTATTATTAATTAAAAAAATATTTCAATTAAAATTTTGGAAAACAAATAAAGTGGTAGATAGATAAGAGACTATAAATTTTTTATTAAGTTTATCTTACATCTTTATCCTCTCTCTCTATAAATATCTTATTCGTAAAAATAAAAAATAGTATAATAAATTTTATATTTTTCCAAGCACATATTTCTCTCCCATATTTGTTTATTTTAAAGCTAATTGATTCGTTTTTGAAAACGAATCTCCTACTACATAGATAACAAAATAGATACGCTTTCTTTCTTTCTTTTTTCTTTATGGTTTGTTGTTGTTTTTAAGAATTTAAGAAAGTGACCTTTTAATTGAGCCTTCTTTAAATTTTTATTAAATTAGAATAGGAAGTTCGTATTTTTTATTTTTATTTTGAGTTTAAGATTCAAGGCTTATAAAATGTTTATTTACTTTTTTATTTAGAATTAAAATTGTCAATTAAACATTTTTTTTTATTAGGATAATTAAAAAATTTAAATTTTTTTTTTTTTTAAATTTTTTTATTGCTCTTATTTAGCTAAGTAAATAACATGCATTTAAAATTTTTTGAGCTTTATAATAGAGGAAATAACTTAGTTAAGCTTTTTTGTAATTGGTCGAAAGATTTATTAAAAAAGCCTCAGACCTTCTTAAAATTTCTTAACAAAACATGATCAAATATTAACAAATTCTTGGAGAATAGGCTTTTTCCTTGAAAGAAAACATCTATGTCAAGCTTTTCTTTCACACTAAATAAAGGTCTGAAATGTCAGAAAATCTCCAAAATAAGGGGGAGGGTGTAATTTTTCTTTTAAATAAAAAAAATTTATTTTTTTGACACTAAGAAGTTCATTGTAAATATCAAAAATCCTAATTTAGAACTGCACTAAATATTGAAAATAGGATAAAAAATTGATATTTACCAAAGCCGAAAATTCGGTTTCTGATGCAGAGTTAAAAATCAAAAATTACAAAATTATTTAAAATTATTTTTTTATAATAAAAAATTAAAATCTTGATTTTTAGTGCGGCCACAAAAAATAAGTTTTCGGTTCGTGGCAACATTAAATTGTAACTTTAAGGTTGTCTTTTTTGCATAGCTTAATAGGACTTTTTATCATGACTTTTAAAGTGAAAAAAAAGGATCTCAAAAGTTACAATTTAATGTTGCCACGAACCGAAAACTTATTTTTTGTGGCCGCACGCAAAAATTTATGCATCCAAAAAATAGAAAACAACGGCCCTTGTCAAAAACGTGAGCTCACTTTTTCGCGAGCTTCAGTTCACACAAAATAATTTTGGGATCTTCAGATCACAACTCAATTAAGAAAAAAAAATTCGTAAAGAGTAATTTTTTCACTGAATTTTTTTCACTTCTATAAAAAAGTACTATAAAACAAAAAGAGGTATGCGGTTCGGAGCGGGTACCTCCTAAAATATATTTAAAATTAATAAATAATTTTAAAATTACTAATTTAAAAGGAACCGTCGCCAAAAAAAGAGTCTCGAGCTATTTTTCTGTATTATTGAGAGTGGCTATTGGTACATCTTAGTGATACCAAAAGCTATTCCTATAAACGTTTCCACTTTGATCCCTTTTGCGATTGACTAATTCTACATCAAAACAATAGTTAATAGATCTTAACGACGATAAATGCCATGCACTATGACAACTTGCACTCCGTTAGAGACTGGACTTGAGTTATCCTTTATCTTTATTAAACCAAATTTTTTTGAAAATTTTCCTTTAAATTTAAAAGACCGCATCGCATTGCATAAATAATAGAATAAGATTAAGTTTTACTCATTAAATATATTTCCAAACATCCAATAAAGAAAAAGTATGATAAATATGATAAATACACTGATTTTGATGATTGAATATGCTAAATTTATTTGATGTTGAAATCTTTTGTTGATGCAAGAAAAAAATAAATATCCTTATGCGATGAAGTTTTTTTTTCTTTAAGATTGAGCAACAAATGCAAAGGGTTCATTTTACTTTCATTCTTTAAATCTAAAAACATTTTCTCTATTACGTATTACGTGTTTTGATAGATTAAAATGTAAAAAAATTACAATAACATGTAAAGTCGATAAATTTCTTGCTAAATAAATGATTTAAAAGAAAATTCATTTGGCATTAAAAAACACGTAATATGTGAAGAAAATTAAAAAATTGATAACAAAATTTAAATAAAATGAAAATTATTTTTAATTGCATATTACAAGATTCCAAAAAAAAAAAACTTTTTTTTTTATGATTTTTGACCGTAATTGATCTATTTAGCGACCATGGTCTTTCGAATAGCTAAAAGTCTTAACTTACATTACTTCCGCTGGTGAACTGAGGTTTTTTTCAAATTTTTATTCAGTTAAAAAAAAAATTTTAATTATATCCCACAGTTTTAAATTGAAATAATTTTATCTTGATATTTTCAATTAAGGGAATCAAGCAAATTGATCAAAAACTTCAGTTAACTACTTCCACCGAATTTCCATATAAGAAAAGGTTGTTTTTCGGAACCGACCCTTTCGTTATACCAAGGTCCGAATGTATTCGTTCGGTTGAAACGCAAGATGTTAAAGTTAAAAAGTCTTTATTAATAATTTAATTTTAAAATATTCTACCTCAAATAATTCTTAGATTGAATTTCGAAAATTCTTAAAATTTTTTAAAAACTAAATACTACTTAAAATACAGTACTAAAAAATTGAAAACTTTATTAATTATAAAAATTGTAGTATTGTACATATTTTTTACAGAGATTTATTTAGTTTCATCTTAAATACTTAAAAAAAACTTACGATCTTACGACCCTTAATATTCATATTAAAATCTTGATTTTCATTTTTACAGAATCAAAAGGAAGGACAGGGTGTATCAATTGTAAAAATTTTAAGGTACTCATTCAAAAATATTTCTCTTAATGATAATTTAAGACAATGAGAAATATTTTTGAAAAATTTACGAATAGGCATATTTTCCGATTTACACCCGGTGTAACTTTTGAAAAAAATTTAAGGTATATATGCTTTAAAGGAAAATTAAAATCTCGTTTTATTGTTGTCTTCTAAAATTTGATTTTAGATAAAATCATCGTGGATGATTCTATGAAGAACAGATTAGGTTTTTTACTAGTGTTGGGAATCGATTGGTGAAAAATCGACGATTAATCGATTTTTCGATTAATTGAGCAACTCGATTTTAAATTTTAAAAAATCGATTTTAGCCGATTTTACAAATCAAGAAATCGAATCGAATCGATTTTAAGATAAGTCAATCGATTCACAACACTATTTTTTACTAAATAAAAAATTGGTCTATTTTTATTTAAAGAGACCAAACTTCATCGAATCTTTGAAATCAAACACTTTTTTGATTATTCTAACGTTTCAATTGAATTTTAAATTAAGATATAAGATTGATCAGAAATAAATTTTTTTAAGATTTATTTTTTCAATTTTTTATTATTAATAATTTAGCCTGACCAGATAAACAAATATTTTTTGTTTTTGTTTTTTTTAGCTAAGTTATAAAATCGAAGTATTAATGATGATGCAAAAGAATATAATCGATAAAAAGTGATTTGAAGCAAAAAAAAACTGAATAATCGATTACAAATATCAAACTTATAATCATTTAGTAAGCTTTTATCAATTATCAGATGATTTATAAGAAATTTTTTAAATTCATCAAGATATTATCAGTTTTTTTTTAGATTATTATTAATTTTTAATAATATAGGTAAAAGGGTATCATTTTTTATTTGAATGGTGTTGTTCAGATTTTTAAAAAAAGAATGTTTTCAATTTTAAATGGAATAATTTGATTTTAATTAAAAAAGAAACATTAGACTATGTTTTCTCTATATGGTTTTTTTAGACTAGACTTTAAATCGGATTTTTGTCTTAAATATTTGCTTTAATAAAAATTGCTTAATGAAAAATTTCTTACCTTAAATAGCAAATTCAATTAATAATAACAAAGAAAATTACCTTGATGATTAAATTAATTTTGCAAATTTGAAAAATTTTTTCAACTAAAAATTAATAGATTTTTTATAAAAGAAAGTATAAAAAAACTCTAAATGAGGTCTAACAAGAGCTTTATAAAGGAGACTAGTGTTGTGTTTGTCGAGATAATTAAAGGCTTTTTTGATCATTCCTTATATTCTATTCACTTTAGATGTACTATATCTAACTTGGACATTCCATTTCAAATCATGCTTTATGAATATTCCAAGATCCTTTTCACAAATTGATTTAGCTAAAGCTTTTTTTCCTCCTGTATTTTTTTCAATTTCATAATTGAATATTGTATTGTTCCAAGAAAAAATTTTAGAGAAATTTTTTTCTGATTTTTATAGTGCATTTTTGTTAAAGAAGTCTTAAGACATTTTACATGGGATATTCTTCTCCGAGCTTTTGATTGATACAGTGCATAAATATTTAGCGTCTCAAACAATTTTAAATTTCCTTTTTCTTAATTCTTCGGTAATTGATATTTGCTTTTCAATTTTATAAAGCTAAATGTGTCTCCGATAGTTTTATTCAACATATGATTCTAAACTCGTTTCGATTAGTATCGTAGCGTAAACATGCTGCGATTTGATTACCATCATGAACGAGAGTAGTTAACTACTCTTGTGATTTATTTGGATCGTTTTCGAGAAATACTATATCATCTGCAAAGTCTAAATCTCTAAATTCGACGAATTTATTAATTTTCAAAGTAAATGCTATTGCTTTCCATTAATCGACAGGTAACCAAAACTTCCTTTTGCTTGCTTTCTTACATAATCGACGACAATAATGAAGGGAAATGGAGCTAAAACGTTTCCTTGAAGAACTCCTGTTATAATTGGTTGCTCTTTTGATAATCAACCTTCAAACAACACTCTGCTTTTAGAAAAATATCGGCTAGATAAAACTTCTTCCTGTTCGAAAGCCTGCTTGGTTTTTTATTTTTCGATTGGTTTCTTAATTAGATTTAATAAAAATATAAGTTTCTTCCCCATGTCTTTTGTTGAAAATTTTCTTCTTTTCGAAAAGGAGAATTAAAAAGAGGCTCAAAGACACACAGTTTTTAATAAACCATGTTTTTAAGTAGGTGCAATTTCCTTATAAAATCCCCTTCTTCTTTTAATATTAAAAAATAATTTTTTATTCATTTTTAAATTTGAACGTAAGTATCGTTTGATGAACAAGAATTTTTGCTTCGATGCACAACCCTATTAATAATCCCTGCTTTCGGCCCTTAATGAATTTTTATTCATCTTCTATATCATTCAAAAAACGATAAAAAAATTTGCCTTTCTTAAGAACAGAAAAAACACAAATTTTTCGTTTCGAATGAAATAAAAAATTTAAAATTATTTTTTTTAATCTTTCGACTTACTTTATATCATTCTAAAAACGAAAAATATGTGTTTTTTCTGGTTTTAAACTTATAAGAAAGGCAATTTTTTTTTCGTTTTTTGAATCAATATAATCTATTACTGAATGGAATCTATTACTGAAAAAAATTAAGAGTAAATTACTGAAAGAATCTATCACTGAATTGAAATTAAGGAAATTATCACTGTAGAATAAATTACTGAATAAATTATAAAACACTTTGGACACATTTTTGATATAGTGAAAACACTTTTTTGACAAAAAATTGAGAGATTACTTAATATTTGATCAAAATAAAATTTAAGGAAACTGCTTTTCAAAGATTTAAGGTAATTAGTTCCTTTTTTTCGTTATTAAAGCTTTCGTTAACTGATTAAATTATAAAATTATTTTAAAATTAAAATTTCAAATAATCTTTATTTTATTGACAGTAATGCGGTGATCGTAAAATTCTCAGAGGGGCTCGCAGCATATTGCCATACATGAAAATTATTTTTATTGGTTTAAAGAAAAAACAAAGACCAATTTATAATTTATAAGATATTCATGTTCTAATACCTAGGACAGGTTAAGTCGGAGAGGGTATCAAGAGTAGCACTAATTAATGATAATGCAAATATAAGAATAAAAAAACGAATTAGTGTAAAAGAAGGATATGTTCATCTTCGTTACAGAGAAAGGCATTTGACTCACTTGTAATCTAAAACTTTTTATTTGTAATTTTCTTTGTTTTTTTTTCTTAAATAGTGTTTTAAAAAATTGTTCTTAAGTGTTTTATTTGTTTAAATCAATAATTTCCGTAATAAATTCAGTCAGTAAAAGTTTCTTTGTTTTTTATTTTAAAACTTTCAGGAAAAGATTCGTCCAGCAATAAATTCCTTTTTATTTTTCAGTAATATATTCATTCAGTAATAAATTCATTTTTTATTTTTCAGTGATAAATAAGAACAGTAATATTTTCTACAGTAATATTTTACTCAGTAATAGTTTCCTTCAGTAATAAAATACGTTATACCTTTTGAATGATATAAAAAAAAGTCCATTTTGAAGAGGTTAAAATTATCTCTTTTTGAGTAAATTTTCAGAAGTGAATAATATTCCTATCAGAAAGTTATAAATTAAAAACCGTTTTACAATAAATTTAAAATTCGGTCATTTTTTAAGGTTTTATCTATGTAATTTTTTAGCTGTTCATGTTAAAATTTTTTAAAATACATCATTCAAAAGGGAAAATGATGTTATATAACTTACGGTTAGATTAAAAAAAAAGTTTTTAACTTTTTGAATTAGGACTAATTACTTGAAAAGGCAGACGTATATTTGAGGCTGCCTAAACCGTATGAAACATCCAAAAACTTAACTTAATATTTTTTTATAAACAGCTCATACTCAGTCATAAATTCACAAAATTTCATCAATCTTCTATATTCCAATCATTTTTTTTTGAGGTTAAATTTTTTGCAGGCATTATGGTTCAGTCGTTATTTTTCTCAGCTTTCGAAGGCAAAATTATATCTTTTATTTTCTAATATGGTAATGTTTAATTAGTTTAAATAAAAAATATTGAATATCATTTTCTTTTTTTTATCAATTATTAAAAATCATGTAGATCATGCTCAAGCAAGATAAAAAAATATTACCACAAGAGATTTTATCTATTACCTTAAAAAAATTTTTTTAATTATGTGATCATGTTTTAAATAACTAGAATTACATTTTATTTAAGCTTCCTTGATTTTATATGTCAATAAATTTTAATATGTTTTATTGGAATTATTTATTTATTAACATAAAATAAATTTTTTTATTTTTAGTAAACTTACACACACGATTCTCTTGCGTAAGATTATTAGATACATTCTTCCTGTGTTAAGGAATTTATTTTCTAATAAATAACATGTTCTCTTAATTCCACAGTGTATATTTAATTTTTAAATTTCAAGCTTGAAAAAACTTGAAGAAATATGACGCTTTTTAATTCAAGTCTTTTCATTTTCAATAACAACAAAGCATATATCTCATAATTTTTTTTTCCCACTCGAATTTCCGAGCTTTTATTTATTATTACATCAATTGATTAAAATTTAAGAAACTGAGTGTAAAGTTCTACTTGCATTAAATTATTGGGGAAAAAAATGAGGTGTCTATTTTTAATTCAACCGATTTAGATTATTCAAAAAAGCATACAAAAGCTGTTCACATCTTTGTAAAAAATATCATTTTTTAAATTTGATAAAATATCAAAATTAGAAATTTAATTTGAGAAAAATAAGGAATATCAAGTATTACAGAGATTCTAAGAAAAAGGACACATTTTAACATTTCAAAAATGAATAATTTTTTTACTAATTATTGATTTAAAAATGATTAATTTAATTTCGAAAATTTGAATTCAGATTCAACAATTAATTTCCAATTAATTTCCAAACATACTAGTTTGCAAAAATAATTTTTTTTAAATTTTTTAATAAGCCCTTCTATTTGAATATATTTTGATCCTTAAAAATGACTCAAATGAAAGAACAGAGAGCTTGTATTTGAATCTTTTACATAAAGAGAGTATCGTTTTTCTACAAATACAAGGAAGTGCAGTTCATAAAGGATTTCTTTTATTTGAAAATTTTTTCTCACGAAAAAAGTTTCTAAATTAAGAGAAATTTTTCAGTTTTTAAAAATCAAAACTCAGAATTTTCGAATAGAAGAAAAATTTTCTTTTTTTCTTCCCCAAACCATAAACCATAATTTCTTTACATTGGATAAAGCAACATTATTTTTTCTAGAATAAATAAATTTTGAAAATTCAATTTCAAATTATTTACTGTTTTTTTTTCTTTTTAAAAAAGCAATTAATTTCACAAAAATTATAGTTAGTCTATATTTAACTCTTTATAATCTATCTAATCAACTACGGTTTATCGATTTGTGAACCTTTTTTGAAACAGAAAAATTCATTTTCTCAGAAAACGATTAGCTTGAATTTTTCAATTAATTTTCTTTTTTTTTAGAGACAGTAAAAATAACAAAACATAGCTCAAATAAAATGAAATTTTTAGCTTAAAAAGTAGCACCTTTTTTGAAGCTTGCATTTTTATTTATTTAGTTAGTTAATTCAACTGACTAGTTACCAAAAAGTCGACCATTACCAAAAAGTAATGATCTTGAATAAATTTACATAGAAAGATAACAAAAATTTTAAAAAAAAGGAAATAAATTTTACATAAAGAAAAATAAAAGGTTATTTTTGTCTATTAAAAATAGTAAAACAGAGACCAATCACGGAGGAATTAAGAAAAAGGAATTGAAATTTATTGGTCACTTTTTAAGAATGCCTATAGAAGAACCAGCAAATATTTATGCACTTTATCAATCAAACGTTTGCGAACGAAAGTTTCTGACAGTTTTTAGTATTTAGGACTTGGTACATTAGTTTCAAAACGTTTTAAGATTTTACTAAAAAAGTATTCAAATGTAAAATTTCCATGATTGTTGGTACAAACGGTACAAACAGGCCAAGGTTAAAGGTTTTTTGTCGATTTGGAATTAAGACTCAATCAAAATTTTTTTGTATCAAATACAAGCATCCTACCCGTATCCGTAACATACCCATAGCGAAACAAAAAAAAATTTTTATTTTAATTTTCTTTAAATTTTTTTTAATTCGGCAACCGTACCCGCACCAAAAAAAATTAAATTTAAAAACCAATCTAATTTATTATTGTATTTAAAAATTAGTTTTTCGATTTAATTTTGATTTTAAATTGAGAAATTTTACAAGAAGGAAATAAGCTATTTTTTATTCTTTTTTTTTAACAATTTTAATGCTTTTTTATAATTTTTTTATGATTTTAAATTTAAAAACGGAATTTGTGGTTCAAGATTTAAAATTTATTTTTTTTTAATATTCAAAAATTTTTACTTTTTAAAAAACGATTACAAATTGGTTTGTTCTTTTTATTTTTGAAATTTAGCCAAAATAATTTTCCTATGTTCAACCAATTTTTTAGTTGAAAAAGAAAAAAAAAGAATTTTATTGAACATTTGTTTATGTCATACAATTTAATTTAATCATGTCTTTGATTGATTTGAAAAAATTGATTTTATTTTTTCAAAATAATTCGTGACGCATTTCCTATAGATTCCGAGCAATACTTTATGCATATTTTCTAATGAATTAGGCATTTTATTTGAAGTTTTCAAATTTTTCAATAAAAAGTCTAAAAAAAAAATTCATTTTTTAGCAGAGTATTGCTTTATTTCATAAATTTTAAACATTTAATGTGACTTAACGATAATTGTTTAGTCTTTTTTTTTATATCAATTAAAAATAACAGCAAATATATTTTAAATTAAAAATTTCATTTTATATTTTTAAATCTTTTTTCCCTTTAATAGTTTAATGGAAAATATCCCACTTTTAAATTTTTTTCTCATGTTGAAAATTCACAGCTCAACTTTTCTCGTCAAATGATTTCCCTTCGGCTAAGCTTATATATTTTATTGCTTTTAATTTTATGCGAAGTTAAAATTTCGCATAAAATGAGAAAGAATAAACCAAATTTCGAATGGCTGATTTTTTTCTTATTTTTATTTTAGTCTTAAAGCTATTTTTTTGTCAATAATATTTTTTGCTTCTTGTGACTAAGCGATTTGTTAATTTTAATTGAAAAATTTTTCAATTAACATCCAAAGCCAAATCCAGTAAATCACCAATTTAGTGAATCTCAAACTCAAATATGACGGATTAAAATTCAAATAAGCTACGTCTTTGACCACAAAGATGCCTAGTAAAACAAAAATTATCGTACATATTCAAAAACACAAAAATTAAAAAATTGTTCGAATAAAAATAGAATAATGTTAAAAACCAAATGTTAAAATAAAAACCAAAACCATCTTAATTTAGTGTTTTGAATTTTCAGAAATTTTTGGTTATCCCTAAAATGCGGAAAATCGGAATGGAAATCGGACAAAATATTTGCGATACTAAAATGCGCAATCAGATGCGGAATTTTTTGTTCTCAGGTTAACTCAAAATTTTTTTAAATTTTAATATTTATTTTTCAAAAATTTATAAGAAAATTATTTCTTTTATCATAACCATCGAAGAATATCATCAAGGAGTCGATCTTTTCACTTGAAAATTAAAGTTGAAAATTAGAATTTCTAATTTAATATTTTTTCTGGATTCTGTCTATTTTACTAAAAATTTGAGTATTGGGTAATTCTGAGTAGTGGAGAGCAAAAAGAAATTCTTCTTTTATTGATTTTTTAATTTTCGACCATTTATAATTCTTTAAGATTTTGAAAAATGGACTTTTAGTTTCTCTTTATCTTTTTTTTTTACATTATAATTAGATTTAATCTTAGTATGATAAACCTTAATAATGTTTTCATTATAATTATCTTTTTTAGAAACTTAAATTTAAAATTTTTCTGAATAATAAATCCAAAAAAAAATTAATTTTTTTCCGTAATTTGTTTCCGCATTTTAGGGAGCGATCTTCGGCATTTTAGGGACAACCGAAATTTTACTGTTAAAAAAAAGTAATTTTTATTAAATATACGTAAAAACTGGTACATAAATAAAAAGGTACTTTACTGCTTTGTTATTGATTTATGGCATTGCATTTTTATTCAAAAAGTTCGAAATAAGCGCGACATCAAACACTTACTTTTTAGAAAAATGATTTGATGCAGCATTTAAAATTAAAAAACAAGAATATTTTTGTTTTTTATTCTTGCAGAGTTTGAGAATAAATTTCGCTTTAAATAATAAAAAAGAGTTAATAGTTTTTTAATTTTTTTACAAGTTAAAATTAATTTTGTGATTAAATGTTGACCAGTTAGGTGCTGATGCAACATCTAAGTATGAATTAAAATAGGTCTTAGATTGATTCTTTTAATTTCAACTCATTAAATGTAAATGCCTTAACGAAGGACACGCCAATAAGATAACTCCAATAAAGTTAATCGACAGAAAACAGATTTTAAAAATCTTTTCTTTTAAGCAAGCAAAAACCTGTTCATTTTGGTAAATAAGGTCTAAAAAAAACAGCTGTAAAAATTTAATTTAGTACCAATTTTTTTTGTTAGATGCCTCAAGGCATTAATATAAGCATCTTTAAATTTCATTTCTGAATTGAAAAACGATTCCGAAAATTTTCTGAATAAAAATTTAAATGTATAATGATAGTACCTAGGGAAGATGGTTAGGATTTTTTAGAAAAATATTTTCTTTTAGTAGTAATAACTGCAGATTGAAACAAGAAGAGCCCTTTGTGCTATAGCAGTCGATTTGAACAACGTTTCAACAACCACTCATCAATTTTCGATTTAAAACTATTTAGGTTCTTTGCTTCGATTATTTATTTTGTCAATTGATTCCAGTTGTTAACAATTCTATTGGTAAATCTCGATGGACACTTTCCTGTTTTTCCGCTAACAATGATGCGACTATGTCTTCTTAAATTGTAAATCTTATTATCGCCACTGATTTTTGAATTGAATTTTATGCCATTAACGAAATATACACTCTCAAAATTGTTTATTAATTTATACATTTGAATTAGATCTCCACGTAGTCGTCTTGTTCTTAGATCCGTCAAATTCAAAGCTGTTAATATTTGGGAATAATCTAAATTTCGAAGTTCAGGAATAAATTTTGTTTCTCTTTCAGTTCAGAAAAAAGTTCAGAAAAGTAAATAAAAACTTATTTTTAGTCATTTTTCATTAAAAATTTAGTTTTTCTGAAACTTTAGAAATCTTGTTATTTTTGGTTAATATGAATAAAATTGTTCAAAATCAATTTTTATAAAACATGTTTAACTCTATTATTCAAAATATTTTCGGAATATTTTTATCAGAATAGACATGAGTTATTAAGGCTCATAAAAAGCCATATTTTAACTAACATTTATGGGGTGCACTATAGAACCTCCCCTGACGCCAAATCAGAAAAAAGTATATATCAGCTTGTAGATCTGATCACGAATATATATGTTTTACGCTGCAGAGACGTTCCGTTCAAAAGTTATTGTCCTTTTTTGTAAGTACATAATTATTTAAATTACTGTATTCCCTTGAATTCAATTTTACACTATGAGAATTAATTCATGCAATTCTACTAAGTAATAAAATAAGTCAATGAAAACATTTTTTTTTATTGAATTTGACATGGATATATTTTTAATTTTTTTTAAAAACTTTCAAGGACAATAACTTTTGAATGGAAGGTCCGACGAGCAATAATTATATATATTCGTGATTAGCTCGTCGAGATATACAAGCTGATATATAATTATACTAGATTTGAGTTAAGAAAGGTTCAATAAATCGATCAATAAAATCAATTTTTCAAACTTTTAAGGCCAATAACTTTTGAACGGAACGTCCCTGCAGCGTAAAACATATATATTCGTGATCAGCTCGTCGAGATATACAAGCTGATATATACTTTTTTCTGATTCGGCGTTAGGGGTTCTATATTTTATTTTATTTTAAAGTGAAAAATAACCGCGTTAACCGGTCGGCCGCTTGGAGATCGAGCGCCCTCCTTTCGGCAAATTGAGATTAAAAAAATATTTACAAAAGCAATTAGGAATTACATAAAAATAAAAAAAAACATGGAATGTAAGAGTTTGAATTTTAAAAAATAAAATTGTCTATCATAATTAGAAATTTAAATATAGAAAAAAAAGGGAAAATGACAGAAATTAATTTTTAAGGCACTGCTAAAAAAGAAATTTTGTTTTCTTAAAAAAAAATGAGATTTTAGAGAAAAAAATGTTATTTTCTTTTGCTACATTTCTTTTAATTTTGATAAAAGAGATTTTTTATAGTTTTTGTTATTATATTCATCGACAAGTTGTTTTATCTGCTGGTCGACATTATATGCATTGTTCAAGTAGTTGGTAAACAGGTCTTATATTCTTTCTTTGATTGGTTTAATGTTAACGATAGCGTGTGTTAGTTTTGTGCTTGTGTATTTAGATACTTTAAGAACTATACGTAAGGCTTTATTGTATTTTTGCTTTAGTTTTAGCATTACAGGCTATAAATGGAATGAAACTATATTGGATCAAAGACAATATAAATAGTTTGTAAACTGTAATCAAGTGTTTTAATGCAATTGAATAGCTTTTTGAGCTTAGAATTTTTAGTAAGTTTAATTTTTGATTACACCTTTTTGCTATTTCATCCATATGTGGTCTAAAAGTCAGCCCGGGATCTAGTTTAATACCAAGGCGAGTAGGGTTGTATTCTTTCTTTATTTCTTGACCATCAATTTTTAAGTTTAGATTTGTTGTTAGGTGGTAAGGTGGACGGTTAAAATTGTTTGAGAATACTATATAGGAGGTCTTTTGCACGTTTATTCTTAGTCTCCATTTCTGAGTGTATTTATGAACAGCTGAGCTTGCTTTTTGTAATTTTTCATTTATTTTTTTAATACTTCTGGGACTAAACAATATGGATATTTCGTCGGCAAATAAACAGAAATTTACTCCGATTTTTTTCAAGTTTTTTTTAATGTCATTTATAAAAATAGCAAATAGTAAAGCACTTAAGCATCCCCCTTGAGGTATGCCCGCTTTAATGATTCTTTCTATTGATTTCAAATCGTTAACGCATACTTGAAATGTCCGCTGCTCTAAGTATGATTTTTTCCATTTTCCAATCAGCTAAGGGCATCTTAATTTATGAAGCTTAAATAGAATGTTGTCGTGTGGAGTTGTATCAAAGGCTTTGGCTAAGTCAAATAATGTCAGTCCTGTTTTTTGTTTACTTTGTAATTTTCTAATAGTTGTCTCAATTAGCTTGAATAGTACATCTTGTGTCGAACGCTTATTTCTAAAACCTGATTGTTCATTCAGTATTTTTCTTTTTTCAGCCCATTTTGTTAATCTCTTATTAATAATTCTTTCTAGTAGCTTTTCTAAACAGCTAAGAAGAGATATTGGCCTAAATGACGAAGGGTCATTTACATCCTGTGATTTTTTGTGAATAGTTTTGATTTTTGCGTGGAACATACCCTAACCTAAACGATGCATTAAAAATAATTTGCAAACTCTTGCCAATAACTTTTGAACGGAACGTCCCTGCAGCGTAAAACATATATATTCGTGATCAGCTCGTCGAGATATACAAGCTGATATATACTTTTTTCTGATTTGGCGTTAGGGGAGGTTCTATAGTGTATCCCATTTATGATTTGGTGAACCTTATTTTATTGTAAAATCATTTTTTTGGAAGAAAATTTCTTCTTTATTGTCTAATAATTTTTTAGGGATATCAATAGACAAAATTTAATCAAAATGATATCAAATTAAAATTTTTCTTTGAAGTATAAACTACGATAATTAAAAACATATTTTTTAATTTCTAAAATTTTAATTTTTTTTTTTTCTACATTTTAAATAAAATTCTAGAACTGAAATTATCGATTTAAAATGAGTTTAGCACCAGCAGCAGTAACAAAAAAAAAATTGACAAAAGAGAAAATTCAAATAAAATTCTCATTCTTAATTTTCCTGATTTATTATTTATATAATTATTAATAAAAAAAAAATTCTTTTTAGAAAATTTAAATTATTCTTTTTTGCTGTGTTTATAATTAACCCTTGATATTATTTTCATAATAGTAATGGAAAATCCTGCTCAAAATGTACAAAATGACATCGAGTTTAATAACGAAAATGGCATTGATTTGGCCGAGGTACATAAGAAAAATTTAATACGTAATTTTCACAAATCTCATTCAGTAATATCAAGCGATTCAGGTTCAGTTCGTTACGAACACGATTATGATTTGGAAGATTTACTACCAAATCTTCAAGTTCAAAATATAAAATTAGAAGATGATTTTTATATTAGTTCAGAAGACGAATCGGGTAATATGAATTTAGACTTGGAAAAAACACGAGCCTTAAATCAACAATTAAAAGAAGAGTCCAAATTTAACATGTCATTTAAAGAAAAAAGACAAACATCAATACAAAAAAATGATCCTTCTGGACAACAAGGAACATGTTCTCAGACATCACCAAAAAAAGTAGACACAGATGAACAAATATGTGGCTTGAAATCGAATAGTAGTGGTGTAATGCATGACGATTGGTTTTTTTCAGAAGAAATAAATGGTATTAGACCATTAGAAATGCCTTAAGACTTGAAAATTATATGAAAAAAAATTGCGATTTAATTTTTTTTTTTAAATATTCTAGTCAATCGGATTCTTCCGTAGAATTTAGAGCTCAATAAATTTAAAAGAATTTTATTTTTTTCGACAGATTTTTTGCTTTTTTATATGACACTTGTTTATTCCAACAATTTTAGTGTATTTATTAACAAAATTATTGAAGTTTTTATTTTAAAAAATAAATTAAAAATTTTTAGTTAAATTTTTTTTTCTATCAAAAAGCACACGGACCTAAAACATTGGGATGATAGTTTTTGAAACATAAATGGTCCTTTTTTTTTTACCAAGTATCAAGGATAATTTTTATTTGGTTGTAAATAACTGGAAGAATTATTGATTTGGATTTCTAAAAGTAACTATTCCTGGGTTTCTTTTTAGTTAAAGTATAGGTAATGGTTTTGGGTATGAATTAAATATTTTAATATGAAAAAATCGACCTAATTTAATTCAATAAAGGTTACGAAAGTTCTAAAGGAAAAAATTATTTCGATCGAACAAATTGTGCAATCCCCTTTATTTTTGTTAATGGACTATAATCTATAAAAAAGAATAAATAAAAATACTTTTTGAAATAATCTAAAAAAAATTAAATAACTTTTGAGACAAAAATGGGAATTACAACCCCTAAACGCCTTGCCATTAGTAAAAAGGACAGAGTAAAAGCTTTCTTCCTCCACAATTTTCTTCTCAAAATCTTTTAAAGTTGCTTTTAATTACTGCTAAATCATTAAGTTGAAATCGCAGCTTTTGGGGAGTTAAAGTTATAGGTTTCTAAAAAAATTTTTAAAATGGCGTGTAATTACAGTGCTGCTATGATACGATGAATTCACAATATTTTCCGTAAATTGTGGTA
>NTPY01000978.1:257186-271249 GCA_002922825.1 Brachionus calyciflorus
GCAAAATTACATAAATTTGTCGTACAACAAGTAACTCGATTGTTAAAACTTTCATCAGCAACACATGTTTGTGCACATCCTTTAAAGTATCTAGTCACCAATCCTGTAGAATCTCTAGTCTCTTGTTTCTTAAAAATATCAAGAAAATAATTACAATTTAACCTTTTAATCAAAATTGTCTCGAAATTGCAACACAATATAAAAAACACATTTATTTATTTTATTATGATTATGTATATTGTGTTGCAATTTTGAGACATTGGTAGTTAAAGTAGAAATTTTATAAAAATGTGCAAAATCCTTACTGTGCAAAATAGCTCATTGGGTGCACAAGTAAGCTCAACTTGAGAAACACCTGGATTTAAACAATTAGTACAACTGTAACATTTCAAGGCATTCATTTTTGAAAATGTCATTAATAGAATACAAATACTTATTAATTTGAACATTATGATAGGCTCTTTTATTGAAATATATTTATTATTATTTCCAAGATCTTTTTGTAAGTTTTTTTGAATTTTTACAAGAATATTTGCTTTTAAATACATCTTTTTTTTGAATCAGTTTTTCAATGAGTATCATGACTTACAAGATATTTTTTTATGCTTTAATTAACATTTCAGCTTTAAATTGCTTAAGACATTTCCACTTACGTTTAACAATCTCATTTTCGAAAATAAATTGGGTGTTTTACATGAGTCTAATTTTAAAAAAAGAAGCAAATAACTCATCGAATTAACTGATTCATTAAAATGTGTAAGTATTTCATAATTTTCGAAAAAAAGTGATAAATATCAAAATTTTTGTTTTTATGGAAAAATTTAAAATCAAAAATCATAAAGCATTCAAAATTATTAGCTAATAATTTAAAATAGATCAAAAAGCATGACGAATTTTTTTTTTTTAATGATACCAAAAATTCAGTAGAATAGCAGAGTAAACTCATGTAAAATTACTATTTTTGGGTGCAGTTAAGTTCATTTCAAATAGTAGTAATTATAAAATGCAACCTGGGTAGAGCCCTATGAGGCTTTAGGCTAAAGCGGTCGCTTCAATATTATTCAATAACCATGGATCTAGCTTCGCTTTGAAACTGTTTAGATTCTTTGCTTCTATAGCTTCTATAGGCAGTTGATTCCATACGTTTACGATCCCGTTGGTAAAAAAATTAAATCTTGGGTTACAATTTTTATATTTGAACTTGTCTACCTCCTAGATTCATCAATTTTTAGTTTTTTAGTAAAAGTAAAACAAGATTTATTAAAAGCTCAAAATTTAACTTTGACTTCAGAGTTATGGACAGCAATAAATAACGAGTTATAAATAAATCTTTAATCCAGCCTCCAGGACTAAAACGTATCTATTCATTGATTATTTAAATGCATTTCTCTTTTACTTATAAACTAATAGGAAGAACCTATCCGAGAGCGATTGAGTTAGTTTAAACATTTTTTGTTATATATTATATCATATCTAGCAAATGAGCTAAGCTATCTCCCCCTTTATGCTCCCAAAATAACAGAAAATAAAACTTTTTATCAGAATCGATTTTTTTATTGCATTTTTTCTTGAATATTTTGGGCGTTTTTTTTATATAAAATTTTTGCGTTTTTTGTTGTCTCTGGTTAAAATTAATTTCCATTTATAAAAATAAAAAATTCGATTTTGTTTGTTACTTTAAAATTGTATAAGATCGCCACATAACCTTCGGGAATTAATTTAGTTGCTCCGCGTTGTAATTTTTCTCGTATATCTTTTAATAAAAATTGACCCCATGAACTATTAGCATATTCTAAATGAGGGCGGACTAGAGATCTTTACAAAAGCTTTATTATTTCACGATTTGGATACTTAAAAGATTTTCTAATGCACAGTAAGATACGGTTAGCCTTCGATGTAGCATTCCTTACTTGGATGTCCCATTTCAAATCATTTTAAATATAAATCCCTAAATCTTTTTCACAACTTGATTTTGTGAATCAATCTTGTAATCAAACTTTCGATTGTTGCATCCTAAAGTGGTGATTCGATTCGAGGATTTTACCAAATTTATCGTAAAATAAGGTAAAATCGCAAGTTAAAAATAGTTAATTAAACAAAATTATGGATAAAAACCGTTTTTAACGATAATTTTGGTAAAATCTGGTAGAAAACAAAAGTGCCAAAATTTTTGGCGAAAATGGACTTTTTTTCGAAAAATTCATTTTTTTGTTTTTGTTGTTTTTTCAAAATTCATTAAAAAAATTAACCAAATTTAACCGAAAATTACGTAAATTTTGGTTAATTTTTACAGAAAACGTTTAAAAAGGTAAATTATTGATAATTTATTGAAAATTAAAGAAGATTACTTAAATAAGTTGACAAGTTTTTAAACAAATTTTATGATATTTTTAAACATCCCATCGGCGATGTTCGATAGAAGATGTCTAAAAAAAGAGGCTATAACAGCTTAAGAACAAGTTTAAACTAAAAAAGTATCCTCTTAAGCATCATCCTGAAAAAATCTCTTAAGCTTGTTTTTCGAAAAATGTCAACGTATTTGCTTAAGCAAAAAAATCGTCTTAACCACCTCTGAATCATTTCTCTGGGACTTTTTTTTTTCTTTTAGATTTTTTTAAACAAGATTTTATAAAAACTGTCAGCTTATTAATAATGTTGTGTATTTAAATTTCAGGCCCGCTACCAAAACGCTGAACTAAGTTTATTCAATAATCACGGTTTTAGACTTTTTACCACACATACTCTATGTACTTTATATACTCTATGGTTTTAGACTTTTTACCATACATACTCTATGTACTTTATATACTCTATGATGTCTATCAAATAAGTTTTATGACTTGCCTAAAACTATTGCTCAACCTAAGCCCTAATACACAAAAATCGAAAGCTGATTAAAACAAATTTAACCCTAGTTTTAATCAAGACTCACTCCGCTCGTCTTGAATAAAATTATTGCTGGATTATGGTTAAATTTCTATAATAAAAATTTGATTTATATAATTTAGCCAAAATTGTAGAGACTATAGAGTATATAAAGTACAAAGAGTATGTGGGGTTAAAAGTCTAAAACTATAGAGTATATAAAGCACTTAGAGTATGTGGGGTAAAAATTCGTATACTTTTAATTTAATTCTAGAATTATTTTTTATAAAATAAAGGACTATTATACATTTTTCTATATCCTTTTGTCTATTAGTGCTAAAAACATATTTTAGCGACTGTTTAAACAATTTTAAGGTGCCGGCACTTCGATCACTAATTGTATGTAGATCTTTTTTTATTTATATTTTCCCAGTTTTTTTCCCATTTGACCAGCAAGATTGTCATCACTTATTTTTGCGGTCCAGTGGTAACCAGCGCAGACAAACACTAATTTTGATGACTTTCAGATTGTTTTCAATCAATATAAAAGTTCACAGTTCTCAAAATTTTGTCTATAGTTCCTAATTTATTTCAAAACATCGAAAAGCATTTGTGTATAAAAAACTTGGTGTTTATGTTAAATTTTAAATCTTTTAGCGTACTTGTTAAATTGCTTGATTGTGTTTAATTTTGTTTAAATAAGCTAATTTCTTCTTTTGTTTGGGTCTTGGTATTAAGTACAGATTTTCGCAGGAAAATAAAGAATATGTGATACTTACCAAGATGAATAAAAATGGAATCGTACGGCCAGGCATCCGAACTCGAAACTCGGCATTGAAAATGGAATCGCGATCAATATTAAAATCTAATATAAAAATTTTAGAAAAATTGCACCTCTTAGAGAAAAAAAATAAATTTTTTTGACTAAATTTACTTTTTTAAAAATTGTGGTCAATTGTAATAATTTACAATTGACTAGATTTTCTTAAATAACATTTTATTACGAAAAAATTCATTTTTTTCCTNNNTTGTGAGCATTTTATGAACGACAAATATTTTAAAAAACTTTTTTAATTTTTATAAAATAATTTTATTTATAATGTTTTATTTATTTATATAATTTATAAACGGAATTGAATTTTAGAAAAAAATTAAACTTCGATTCTTGTAGATTTTAAAATTTTAGCCGCCTTTTAGAAAACAAAAAAATTGTAGAAAAAAAATGTAAAAAAATAATTTCGTTTAATTTTTTTACCTCATATTCCTCATTCGTGTCAAATTTTCCTCTTACAATTAACAATTGATATTCTCTATTGCGATTAAAAGTGGTTAAACTTCGCCTCAAAAGAGTAAGCAATCGTGTCGGATTGTATTTAACATGTTCCTCAATTTCTTTCTTATTACTTCCAGGATCGAATAAAATAAAATTTTTATTTTTTCCATTTTCAATGCCGACTATAGTCCGACTATGTCCATCATGTTGTACATAAATTGGATACACAAAATTATCTGATTTTTGACACTCTGTTACAAAATAGTTATAAACATAGTCAAACATAGCTTCAGCTACACTCAAGTTAGGATTCGTTGCATGTCTCGATCTAGTTATATCAACAAGTTCGGTTTTTATACCTAAAAAAGAAAACATTGCAGCAACATCACTAGCACCAATCCATTTTGTCGTATTATATAAAACTCCTCCTAATTGATTTTTGCCCATTATGTCAAAATCATGAGCCCAGGCTTTTTCTATTATCTGTTGAATTTTTCCTATTGATGGCATATTTTTATTTTCTTATATAAAAATATTTAAAACTAAATTGAATAAGCTTAATTTAATAAAAAAAATAATACTATTATTAAAAATGACTTCTTTTAACTTTGGATCTTCTCCAATACATGACAATAACATTTGAGTATTTCTAAAACCACATCCATATGATTTATCAATGAATCCACTTGTAAATAAAGAGCATTTTGACGATAGATATCTTGATGTTGTATTTTTTCCCAAGGGAAATTGTTCGATTATTTCAATAATACCATTTAATGACGTTGAATTGTCATCGTAAATTGAATTTATTTTTGTTTCGATTAACTCTTTTTGATTGTGATATGTGAGTGCGTCCATTTTATTCTTTTTGTAAGCTTGATTCAATGAGGATATTGCTTTACTTGAGGCTTTTGAATTTGTCATGCCAAATCTTTTCTTAGGAAAAATTGTATTAATAAAAAAACAAATTTTTTATCATTTTATTTTTAGTTTTTATTTAAATCTTTTTCGATTTTTTTAGGTAAAAATTTTTTCAAACTTGTTTTAATAGGGCATGCATTCTTTTATTGAAAATGTAAATTTCATTTCAAGAGTTCAAGGAACTTATAACTATTAAAAGGCATGTTAAAGATATTTGCAGCTAATTAAAAGATTTTTGCAATTGTGCAATTAAAATTTTTTCTCTGCAAATTTGCACAGCATTAAAAAAACCTAAATTAAATATGCAATTAAAATTGCACAAATTTTTGCAGTCTTGGTCAACAGCTGCAGCAAATTTTGTTGCAGTAGGCAATAACTTTTTTTATCGCCAAAAGTAGCTTTAAAAGCTTTGCAGAGTGATTTTTTCGGTCAAAAAAAAACAAAATATCAAAAAACTTTAACATGCCTTTTAATAGTTATAAGTTCCTTGAACTCTTGAAATGAAATTTACATTTTCAATAAAAGAATGCATTTAAGGAATGCGGTCATGAAAATTCGGTTAAATTTTTTTGTTGACTCTAAAATGCTCCCTTTTGCCAATTATAGAAATATTTATTAAATTTTTGACAGAAAAGTACTGCATTTAACGGCGTACCTGTACTCGTATTCGAACCATATCCGTAATTTTTTTAAACCTATTTTTTTCGGCAACCTTACCGTACCCGTACCAAAAAAAAATTAAAAAAATTTTTTTTGATAAGGTTACGGTACGGTAGGGGTACGCCGTTAATTCGCGAGAAACCCAGTTATTTATTTTTCCGTAAACCTCCATTTTTATTACCAGGTACAAATTGTTTTTTTCAATTATCTGCCATGTAACGATTCTATGTCTGTACATTTTTTGATAGTAAACTATGACGATACAAATCATGTTTATACCACTAGTAGTTTCTAATTTTGCGCGTGATATAAAATTTAATGAGTTCCCTATAAATTAAATTGGAGCTATTAATTAAGTTCCTGTGGTATGGGTTTATAAAAAATCGTATGAAATACTTTTAAAAATTCGTGTTCTAACTCAGCTGCATAATAAGAATCCGATTCGTACTGAATACATTCATCATCCTGAAAATTATTTCCATTTTCCATTTGAATTAATTCTTCATTCTCTAATTTTCTAGCCAATTCATAATCACTACTTGCCTCAGCACCGCACACATTCTCGTCATCTAAACATATAAAAGACGGTTCTTTTTGATCAAAATGACTTTCTACATGAGCTTCTAAATCTTTTTGACATACAAATACATTCGAACATACAGGACACGTGAATTTTTCTTTATCAATTTTAAGACCTAAATTGGTTTCGTTATGTACATTTATCAAATGCTCATTTAAGGACACTTGGCTTGGATATATTTTATTACAAAAAGGACATTCTAATTCACCATGTTCTAGATTAAAATGTCTTTCAATAGGATCTCTAATTAATTTAAAACACAATGGACAATTGAATGAAGTGTCCATTGACATTCTATTATTCAAAAATTAAAAATCAGTCCGAGTTTGTTATTTTAGAAAACTCAGACTTATCACGGCCTGTGAACAGCGTGAAATATTGGAACAACGAAAAAAATTTCTCTTTTTTGTTTGGTTAAATATTTTATTTAATAAATATGGAAATTTGAGTTTTTTTTTTTAAAGCAACAATAAAATTTCAACAAAAAATCTTCAAAAAAAAAAAGTAAAGAACTCACATGCACCCGTTTTTTAAAGTTTATTTTCACATAATTAAAAAGATCAGTTCTTTTTTTTATTATATTCACATTCACTACGTTAGTTTACGTAAATTTTTTCATCTTTGTTAATTTTTTTTTTGTTTAAATTACAACAAACATAACGTAATCCTACGTAAAATGAAATAAGAGATGGAAAAAAGTTTGTCGTATTAATGGACTCATACAGCAGCAGACACTCACTTTTCTTGTCAAAAGAGAGAAATAAAATAAGAAAAATAAAGAAGAAAAGTATCCCATGGAAAGAACTCAAGAGAAAAGTAAGAAGAAGAAGAAGACATTTTATTTTTTAAGATCATATGTCACAAACATAAGTCTCTTTCACTCAAGTAAACAGACACACAGACACGCACACACATAGAAAAAAAGTAATATGGAAGTCAGAAAGAGAAATTTAGAAAAATAACAGAAGACTTTATTGAAATTTTATAAAAAAAAAAAAAAAACAACAAAAAAAAAGATTATTTTTTTTTCCAATTTTTTTTGTGTGCGGTAAAAACAAAACAAAAAAAATTTGATTTTTTTTTTCTTCTTAAATTTTGATGGGGCGTTTCTCCTTCATTTTTGTCGTCAAAATATAATTTAATAATTTTAAAAATTGAAACCACTTTGTTGTTGTTGTTGTTGATCCCCAGGTGAACCAAAAGTAAGTCCGGCGCCTGATGTTGGTACATTAAATTGAAATTGTTGTTGAGATTCGTCAACCTTTAGACAACAAAAAAGAATTACATGTAATTCTAAAATTAATTCAAATTGAAAATCTCATTAAGTCTACTTTACTAGTAAATGGTAAATTAAAATTGTTTTTAATAGACATAGTCTTAACTGAATAAAAATTCCTTTAGAATGCTAAAATGATTTGGGAAACTAATTTTTACTTGAGAAAAGTAAATTCTTATTTTACTTTTTACCAGGTAAGTTTTCGAAAAAAGGACGCATTTTTGAGTCAAAAAAAAATTTAAAAAAGAAAAATTTTAACTTCTATTTTTAGCTCTTATGTAAAATTTTTTTGTTGACTCTTTAATGTTCCGTTATTTTTTTTGCAAATTCGCCACTAGCAAAAGCAAATTTTCCATATTCATTTACTTTTAAAAGGAAATGAAAAGTTTTTTTTTTCAATTAGATTTTTATGATGTACAATTTTAATCAAAATAGGCCAGAGAATGGAACTTAAGTTCTTAAAAAATTTGGCTGAAAATCAAGCCTGAATAAATCCCTTACATAAATTCGGAAGTTAAAGATGTTTATGTCTTTTTGTTTTAATTAAATTTTGGACTTAAATCGATAAAAGTTTTGATTTTATAAAATTAAAATTATTGTTTTTTTTTTCTATTTTAGAAGAGTAAGCGCTAATGCGTTTAAATAATTTATACTTGTCTTCTAAAAAAGTAAAAAAACTAAAAAAAACTTAAGTTAGATTTTTTTCATACCAAATATATAGTCAAAAAAATGCCAAAATTTAGGTAGAATAAAAAAAGATAGACAACTTTAATCTCCGAATTTATGTAAAGGATTTATTCAGGCTTGATTTTCAGCAAAATTTATTAAGTTCCATTCTCTGGCCTTTTTTTAGTAAAATTGTACATCAAAAAAATCTGATTGAAAAAAAAAACTTGCCAAATAGAAAAATTTGATAAAGTGCATTGTTTCCTTTACTAGTTAAAAGAATGAAAGTAAAGTCATTTTTGAAAATGACGTTTATTATTGTTTGAAAATCATTTTTATATGACTTTCAAACTAAATTTTATGGACATTTTGTCAAAATTGTACAATTTATTTTACCTTTTTACACACATTTAAACAGTGGCGTAGCTCGACCTCCAAAAAACCCATTCTCTATAGGGTGATAAAGAAAATTTAAAAAATGAATCATACAATTTTTGCGTACAAATTTACTCTTTAAAATTATTGTTTACTGTTATAAAAATTTACTTCTGCTCCTAAAGACTGGGTACTTGGGAGTACAAACTACGCCACTTTATTTAAGTTTCAGTTAAATGTATAAGGTTATTGTTAAATAACGAAGTGAAAATTTCAAATTGAAAATATGGTCAATTTTTTTGACAAACAAAAATCTTCTCTCCAAAACACTCAACATGACTTTAGGTGACAAAAAAAAAAATTTGCATCGTGAAGCAAAATTTGCTGAACCTGTTGGCAATGTCTGCCAAAAATTGTGCAATTTTTAATTTTGTATTTTAGACTTTTTTTAATGAATATGCTTTTTTTCGACAAGATTGTTTTGACAAATTTAATTAGACATTAATTAATTTGACATGTCAAAATTCGACTTTAATATTTTCGACTAAATTTTATTTCGACAAGAAAAAATTCGACATTTTAATTTAGACATCATTAAAATATTCTGGACCTAAATTTTTAATCTTTTTTTGAATAAGCTCTGCTCTACCGAAATCATCTCAAAAAATCCTGAATGCCCTTGTCCGATTAGTCTTTTGACTTTCGTTTGATCCGATTTCTTGAAAAAAAATTAAAAAAGTGCTAATAATAAACAGTAGCGGACATTCACAGGTGCACTTCATGAAGATTCATGAACCTTCCCAGCAAACTTCAATTACCCACACTTCCCAACGCTTCCTGCGAATTCCCGCGAATTCGCCAATATTAAAACTCATAAATTTTAGAAATGAAATAATTTTTTTTCAAAATTTAATTTTTTAAAGACTGTTTTTTTCTACTGATCTTTTTGAAATAGATAAGGTATAAGGTTAATTAATAAATTGTTAATAAGTATATTTTTTTAATGCCGAATTATTTCTGTCAAAATTATTTTGTCGAAATTACTCATGTCGGAAAAATACATGTCGAAATTTTCTTCTTATCTGTCGAATTTATTATGTCGAAAAAATAGGATACCTTTTTTAATTTTTTTATTGCTAAATTTCAAGGCCTGTGAATTCTGTGCAAATTTGTACACCATTAAAAAAGTACTATTTAAAATACAAAATTAAAATTGATCCCGAAAATATACTTCAAATTCTTTAACACTTTAAATAACTTATAATTTCCAAAATAGAATGATATGATTCAAAACATTTCTTTTACTGCCTTTAAAAGTTCAAGAGCAATGTATCGAAGCTGCTTAGAACAATATGAGAGCAAAATTCTTTTTTTCTATTTTTAAGATATTACACTAGAACATATTAACTTAAGTAGCTTTAAAAAATTTGCTTATTCAAGATTTTTAGAATTTTCGTATCTCAAAGCTCTTAAAAAATTTCGAAAGTTTTTTTTTTTGTTTACCTGTGGCATAAGTCCAGTGTCATCTTCTTCTTGACTGAAATATTGCTCAATAATATGAAAAGCTTTTTTGTAAATTTTTTCATTTTGATGTCCTTGTAAATACTCAATTTTATCCAAACCACCACATTCCTCTATCTTAATGGCATAATCATTAGCTCCGCCTTTAGCATTGGCATCCATTTGACCTATTTTAAGAATATTCTCTAAGCCATTTAGAGCAACCTCGACTATTTTCGTATCAACAACACCTAATAAATCACACAATGGTTGTATTACATTTAATTGTACTAAATAATGTATTTGTTCAACTGTTCCCGATGAGGTTGCATTGACAACTGCCCAAGCGGCCTCTTTTCTCGTCTTATTCTCACCTTTTCCTAAAATCTCAATCAACTTCGGGAATATATTAGCCTCAAAAACAGTTTGTATTTGAGTTCTAGTACCAGCAGTTATATTCGATATGGTCCAACAAGCCTCTTTTTTAATTGATTCTTTAGACGAATTTAACAATGGTAACAAACACTGTAGAGCATTACAACTTAGAATAACTTGTGTTTGATTATCATCACCAGTTACAATATTACCAACAGCTCTCAAAGCAGCTTGTACAACATTGAGTGACCCATGCATTAATAACTCAACTAATCTAGGACAAACAGTAGAGTCAATAATTTTTTGAATTTTTTCATTAGGTCCATCGCTTAGATAAGAAATAGCCCAACAAGCATCAGCCAAGACATCAATGTCCGGATTGAATAAAAGAGCCGCCAATACTGGTAAAGCTGGTTCGACTTTAGCAAAATCAACTGGTGGATTTTTACCACGGCATAAATTCGACAAACACCATACGGCATTACGAGTCATTGTAAGTCGAGTTTGTTGCGATAGGATATTAAGTAATGGTAATAAAATACCATGATTGAGGACTAGGTCACGACATTCAGGTGAATCACCAGCTATATTACCCAAAGCCCAAACAGCTTGTTCTTGAACATCTTCATAAGGAGATGATAATAATTGGACAAAGACACCGAGTGCTCCGGCTTCAATGACACATCTAGTCTGTATTGAATTACCACTAGCGATATTGGTCAATGCCCAAGCGGCCTCGAATTGTAATTGATAATCATCACGTTGTAAAAATTCAACAAATTTAGGCACTATTCCAGTACTAATAACTTCGTCTATTGGTGGATTTGGTTCTTTGGACAACAATTTACGAAATCGTTGTGTCACGTTTAATTGTTGTTCATCGTTACCGTATAAAAGTGTTTGAATCATTTCAGGTGTAATTACTTGATTTTGTGTTTGAAATGTAAAATCTTGACCTGTTGTTGACTCGACTATGGCTTCATCTTCGTCTTGTTGTTGATCTTGTGGTAAATCAACATTGCGCTTTTTGAGTAGTTGTTCATCGCGTTTTTGTTTACGTAACATAATGCTTACGTCCTCGCGACGCTTGCGCAATTCCTCAGCATCCAAATTACTGTATTTATAATGACGACGATGTTGTTTTTGATCAGACATTTTCGATATTTTAACAAAATTTAAAATCTTTTTTTTTTCAAATTAAAACAAAAAAAATCAATTGTTTTTTTATAAATCTAAATAAAAAAATTTAAAAAATTTTTTTTTTAATACACTTGGTAAGTAGTGCTTTTTGTTGTTGTTGTTTCTTTGTGTAAATTAAATAAGAAAAAAAAAACTTTTTTTTTTTTAATTTTTGGTCGTTAATTGGGTTATAAAAAGGAACATGTGATTTTGTTTAACTTTTTGTTGTTGTTTTTATTTTGAAATTAAAAAAATTGTTTTTTTTTCTATATTAAATTTAGAGATAAATGGGTTTATAGGCCAGGAAATTTAAAAGAAGAAAAAACTAAATATTTTTTTAAAGCTTTGGTAAATGTTTAAAAAAATACATTTTTTTCATTGTAATTTTAAACAATGGATCTGAAAAAAATCAAGTATTCCCTGATCGAAAATACAAGGTACTACTATTTATTCAAATTTAAGCTTTCCCCCTAAAACTTCTTTATGTTGATGAAAGATTAGAATAAATAGCGATTAATATGGCAAGATTTTTTTTTCTATTTTAAATTTTCAAAAATTTTTAATTGCGTAATTTAATTTTTTTACAATTCATTCTGATGTTAAATTGAAATATAATTACGCAATTTTCTTAAAAAATTAATAGTTCATGCGTTTCCCATGAACTTAAGAAACATCCGAAATTTTTTCCCGAATTCCAAAAAAAAAAAAACGTGTTTGTTTTGTTCAAGAGATAAACTTAAATACCTTTGAAAATTTTTATTACAGCATTCCTACTGGACCGTCCCCGTACCTAACCGTACTAAAAAAAAAATTTTAATTTTAGTACGGTTCGGTAGAAATGCTGTATATTCGTCTAATAGGTTGAAATATTTTGAAACACTGACTTAAAATTGCATTGAAAATTAATTGTTGAGTATAGAGGAAACGTTAAAATTCGTTTTGCAACAATTACTGCCTAGACGAAATTCTTGCTCATGCTCAAAACTTTTTTTCTTTTGAATAGATACAGATTTTCAAGAACTACAAAATGCTAAATTTTAATTGATGTTTTGAGCAGGAAAAAATGAGCATGAATTTCACTTTTGTCAATTATTAAGAAATTACGATGAAAAATAGGCTTAACTTGGTAACAAACGTGCGCTTAACACTAATACGCCGACTAAAAAAATATTTAAATTTCATAAACTGAGTGAATCATACTGGCAACTGTCGAATCAAACTGAATGAATTAGTTAATACGAATACGACGTTTACTTATGAGCATCGCAATAGGAAAATACTAAAATTTAAACTAAAAGAAATTTCAAGTATTTTAATTTTTAATAATTAAAAAATTAGTTTATTATGTATTCAGAAAAAGGTTTGATATTTTACTTTTTTCATTGTTGCTTTTTTACCTTCATTTTATTCAAAAATATAAAAAGCTTTTGAAAATTTAAAGGAAAAGCTCCAATTTAAAAAAAAAATGGTATAAAAACTTTTAAAAATCGAGCTCCTTGTGTATTATAGTGTTAAAACTATTAAATTTACAAAAAATGAAAAAAAGCATAAAATATATTTAAATGTTTTTAATCATGTTTCGAAAATATCCCGCATCGAAAATCTAAAAAATTAGCTTACCTTATACATTTTCTAAAAAAAGAAAATTCTTTTAAAATTATTTTTGAAATATTTTCTAATACATTATATCCTCGATTTTATGAACACCAATTCTAGACCATGATTTGGTTCATAAAATCGAGGATAACCTCTACAATTAAAGGTGTTCTTTCTTTTTACAAAAACAAAAATGAATAGGATTCTTCTTTCATTATAACCCTTTAAAAAAAAGGGATGTGACATTCAAAAACCTTTACAAAGTCTTAGACTTAAGCTTAGTTTTTTTTTCACCCGAAATACTAATGTATTATTAGGCCAAATCTTTTCAAAACCCATTTATCTCTTTTAGAAAAAATATTAATTTTTCAAATTAAGATCCTGACGGACCAAGAAAAAAATTAATCTTTCAACTTTAGACACAACATTAAAAAGTCCTTAATAATATCACATCTATGAAAAAATGAAACAAAAAAAAAACAAATAAATGAATATTTTTTTGAGACTTTTATCTAGAACCAATAATTTTACAAATATCATGAAAATTTTTCTCGGCTATTTTATTCGCTTTTTTAGCACCATTCTCAAGTATATCATCAAGTAATTTTTTATCATTAATCAATTTTTTATACTTAGCTTGTATGGGCGCTAAATGTTCAATTAACAATTTAGACACATGTTTCTTATATTCGGATTTATCAATAGCTTGTAACATACACCTTTCAGCTACTTCTTCTGGTAATAGACCAGTTACTGCACATTCTAAGTCTATTAACGTACTCAAACCCGGTCGTTTA
>NTPY01000978.1:271761-299087 GCA_002922825.1 Brachionus calyciflorus
GGATTTATCAATGGCTTGTAACATACACCTTTCAGCTACTTCTTCTGGCAATTGACCAGTTACTGCACACTCTAAGTCTATTAACGTACTCAAACCGGGTCGTTTATCAGGTTTATAACTGATTAAACGCTCCGAATCGGTCACGGCTTTTTTTATTTTTTTCTCTATTATCTCCGGTGGATCGACTAATTCGATTCGGCTATTCGAATCAGCATCGGATTTCGACATTTTTTTACTCGGATCCCTTAAACTTTTCAATCTAGTAAATTCGCCTTGTAAAGGTATGGGACTCGGAAAGTAATTAGTCGAATAAGTATTATTAAATTTATCAGCTATAGTTCTACATAGTTCTAAATGTTGAAGTTGATCTTCACCAACTGGAACATGTGTAGCTCTATATAGAAGAATATCAGCAGCTTGTAAAACAGGATATGTATACAATCCCAAAGGAACTTCAGCTAAACCATCCGATTTAAATTTAAATTGATGCATACGACCAAGTTGTGGCATAGTGACTTTACAGCCAAGAATCCAAGAGAGTTGACCATGATAAGCAACTTGAGATTGTTGATATAAAATATTCCTTTCCGGATCTATACCACAAGACACTAAAGTAGCAGCACACTTATATATATAATCACTTAAATCAGGAATATTTAAAAAGAATAATTTTTTGCAAATTTTTTTTTTTTTTACTTTAAAATCCTAGGGTCTTTAGGCAATGTTATAGCATGAAGATCAACTATTGAAATTATCATTGGTCTAGTGTCTTGGTCTTTAGACAAGGAATTTTGCATATCAACCCATTGTTTAATAGCACCGAAATAATTTCCTAAATGTGGTATTGATGTTGGTTGTATACCAGAGAATATTTGCTTATCGTATTTACTCAAATCAGACTTGTACTTTTTTTAAAATTTAAAAAAAGAAAAAAAATTTTTTTTTTTTTTTTTATCAAATTTACATTTTGTCTGGATGAGTAGGATCGAATTAAATTCGTTAAATTTTTACTCATTTTTTAACAAAAATGATGAATAAACTAAATAGATGTTATTTCGAAAATTGCGAGATCTTGTAGAAAAAACGAGAAACAAAAATTTAAATATTAGAAAATTTCGAAAAGCGAAGTAATTAATGCATGTCTTGAGAAATATATTGAGAGAAAAAAAATAATGAGGCGCAAGTTTTACCAAAGAAATTATTAAGCGCTAACTAAACTAAACACAACAACAGCAAAAATAGCGAGCTATAGGAAAAAAGTATTAGTAACATTATTAAAAACATTTATATAAAAAAGTTTTTTTTTCTCTATTTTATTTTTATTAATCATAATTAACAATTTGAATAGAAACATTGTATATGTAGATAGAAATTAAGGATTTTTTTGTTTTGTTTTATCGGGTGGCTTAGTTTTTGTACATATTTTTTTTATTTAACTTCTGCGTGTTTTTTAATGTGAAACTATAGGTTGCAAGTTTAGCAAAAATATTTAACATTTTTTTTTTAATTTCATAAAGATTAATAATAAAATTTTCGAATGTAATTTTATTTTAATAATTTATTTGAAATTAATAATTTAAAAATTATAAAAATGTTTTTTAAAAATGATGTCTTGTCATTTAAATTGTCTTGTAAAGATTAAACACTCAAAGGTACGGTGGATTATTTCCGTAATACCTTGATTAGGAACGCGTTGCACCCCCAAAATAAAAGAATTTTTTATTCATGTCTGATAAATAAATTCAAGAAAAATTTTGAATGTTTCATAAGTTTAACTCAAATAACTAGGACATGCCAAAAGCTACTTTCTTTTTATGGTTTAAGCACTAAATTGATCACTTGGGTTTTTTTGATGCAACATCAAGAGTCAGGATATGCAACATGAATATGAAACTTCAAAAGACGAAATACGCACGATAAATGCAAAATATGCAAATACAGAATGTCTAGAAAATTTAGAACAACTCAAAAAAAATTAATCAAAAAATTTTTAAGTAATGAAAATTAGAAATAAAAAGCGATTGTTTTGGAATACTAACTACAGTAGGGGACGTTCACAGGTGCACTTCATGAACCTTCGCAGCAAACTTCAATTACCCACACTTCCCAACGCTTCCTGCGAATTCCCGCGAATTCGCCGATATTAAAACTCATAAATTTTAGAAATTAAAATATTTTTTTTTTCAAAATTTTATTTTTTAAAGACTGTTTTTTTTTTACTGAAATTAAATCCTTTGACTTTTTTGAAATAGATAAAACGAAAAACTTTTAATTTTTGCTTTTTAATTCAACATTAAAAACCGAAAATTCTGATTAACTACAAGTACTTAGTAACATCTTCCCCATGTTTTAGTGCCCTAAATTTTGAAGTCTGCATCAAAAACGAATTTTCGGGATTTTAAGAGGGATTAGTTAAAGTCGAATTTTCGATTTAAAACCCTTGCATTTAAAAGAAAGGTAATATGGTGTCGATATTTTAAAATATATGTAAAAAAAATTTCTTTATTAAATTTTAAAACTTCAAATTCAAAAAAAGAATAAAAAAATTTTTGTTTGTTGGACCTTTACGTGAAAAAGAACCCAAAACGTGAACCATTTTTTAAATTTAATCAATGATCTTTTGTTAAAGTATTAAAAACTTATTACTATATCTGTTGGCTAATTTTTCTTATTCAATACTGAGAAAGACCATCTCTTATTTAACGAAGATTTTAGTCGCTTTTTCGAAGCAAAAATTATGATTCCTATATATTTTTAAAATCTTCGTTATCATAATAAGCTAAGGAAGCATAAATTTCTAGTGTTTGAATTTATTATTTTTTTTGGTCAAATTCAATTGCTAATTAAAAGAAAAAAAAGTTAGACCAAAGGCACTATGGGTTTAGGGATCTGTAAGCTATAATACTGATTATAAGCAATTTTTGATATTTATCGTGGTCATATAAGTCGACGGAACTCTTTTTTATTATTTTTTATTAATTTTCAGATAATCCTTCGATTCTCACAATTTTGGTACCATTTTGCTTGAAAATTGACTGAAATACGCATATTTATCATTTAAACTTCAAACTATCATATTTTTTGAACGGATTTTCAAATTACAAAAATTCCAACATTTTTCGCTCCATCTCATCAAAATCTATAAGAATATTTGAAAAAAAAAAAGAATTTTGGATTTTTTACCACGTTGCCCCATATCCTTTATCTAATAAGACTAAAAAATTAATTTTTAAAAATATAAATTTCTAAAATTTTAAAAATGATAATGATATACTAACGTAATGTCTTGATTTTAATGACATGTCAATAATACCGAATACCCGAATAAGGGTAATAACATTTAAACGATGGTATAGTGACATGTCTTTTAAATCGAAACAGTACGTTATTTAAAAAAAAGTCGATTTTATTTAGGATCCGTAAGTTTCTCTTTTTAATTTCCTCTTTTAAACTTTAAAATTTAAAAAGCAAAAAAAGAGCTAAAATAAAAGTTATGGATATCTATTTTAATAATACTCTCAGTTTTAAATTGTGCTATAAAAAATTGTTAAAAAATAGTGTCGCTTAATAAAATTTTTAGTTCTCGAGCTGTTTAAAAGTTGGTTTCTCGATATCTAATAAAAGGTTCTTTTTGCAGATTTCTAAATAGAAACTTTGAGGAGATTGCTAAATAAAATCGGCTGGTCATATAAATAGAGTTTTCTAAAAATTGAGTGAAAAGAAATCATTAAAATGCTTATGATAAAACGTTTTGTCAAATGGTCTCGAAAAAAGAATAGTCCAATTGTTTAACTTATCAAATAAGAGATGGCCTTTCTCAGTATTGAATAAGAAAAAATTAGCAAACAGATATAGATTTTTTCAAGCTTTCGTTTTATCTATTTCAAAAAGATCAAAGGATTTAATTTCAGTACAAAAAAAACAGTCTTTAAAAAATTAAATTCCCAGCGAACTTCAATTCCCCACACTTCCCAACTCTTCCTGCGAATTCCCGCGAATTCGCCAATATTAAAACTCATAAATTTTAGAAATTAAAATATTTTTTTTTCAAAATTTAATTTTTTAAAGACTGAAAAATTTATAAAAAATTTTATTTGTTCCAATAATTGTTAATAATTAAACATCAAAAATAAAAAAATGCTTTTTAGAATAAGAAGTCTGTCAATCGAATATATTACAAGTCCTCCATTTGATATTAACTGACCATTTGAGTTAAAATTTTTATTGCAATAATCGACATCACATATTTTAATTGAATTAAATCTTTGCGTTATTTGATCGTTATTGTCAGAACAGCCTTGATAAAATGTATTGTTTGAAGTTCCCAAATAACAAAAGTAATTATTTGATTGGCAAATTTCATCTCTGGTATTCGTAGAATGTAGATCACATTTCAAACACGCGTAGCATTTTAGTCCATTTATTGTAGTCACACATTTTAAAACTAAAATAATAATAATCAAAAATTTTGTATCCATTTTTAAGCTTAGAAAAAGCAAAATCAAAAAAAGATTTTTTTAAAAAAAAAAATTTTCTTTTCGCTCCCTTATTTGATTACTTGTTCAATCACATCTTTTTGTGTTTACTGTTAATTTATAATACTTTTCTCAATATTTTAGCAGGAAACATTTATAAAACTAATATTTGATTGATCATATTTTCATCATAGGATTAAATTTTTTGCTTCTCAAAATCATTAATTTTTAATTTAATAACAGTTATTATTTTTTCTATGTTGTAAATAAATTCCATTTCCTAGTAAGGTATCCAAAAAAGAATTTTAAATTCAAAAATCAAATGAATCAAATAAAAATTCAATTAATAATTCTTATTAAATTGTTAAGTGTTTTGCGTTTGAATTAAATTAAGCTATCAAATAAACAAACTTTAAGAAGAACTAGTCTTAATATTTTTTCTAATTGAGTCGTCTCAATAAAAATATAAAGTAAATATTCTTGATCGTAAATATTCAAAGCCTACACGTCGAATGTAATCATGAATGTAGCATAAAGGATAACAGCAACAAAGTTCTAGAAACTAAAGAAGTTCATCAACTCAAATTGAAAGAAAATTATCAGATTTGGATTTTGCAGATGATATTGCACTGGTCGAAAATGATTCAAAGAGAGTCCAGGAACTGTTAAACAATTATAGTGAGAACGTCAAGAAAGTGGGACTTTTGAAAAATTCTAAGAAAATAGTGCAAATGGTTTTTAATATCGAAAACAGCTTATATGATGGTCATCAATGCTTGAAGGCTTCAAGTACCTACAGCGGTTCTTGTATAAATGTAACGTCAACCGTCCACCGTAACTTTGAAAATTAAGGCTGATTAACCCATGTTAATTAGCCTTAATTTTCAATTTTAAGATGTTTGAGAAATGGTTACGGTTACGGTCAAAGTTACGGTTGACGTTACATTTATATAAGAACCACTCTAGATTCTTACATTAAATCAGGTGAGAAAGATATCAATCCAATATACCGTATTCGTAAATAAAAGCACGAGTATTGTATTTTTCTAGTATTTTTCAATTATTTTTCTTTTATTGAAGATAGTAAAAATAAAAGTTAATTGAAAATGTTTCAAATAAAATGAAATTTTTAAATCAAATAGTAGCAACTTTCTTCTATTTGTGGTAACGTTTATTCGAGGAAATACGGTAAAACAATCTTCTAATCGAGACAATTTACGAATCGAAAAAAACTCAAATAAAAGGTTTTTTTGCCTCAAATTAGGCCCTAAAGAGTCAAAAAAAAATTTCAAAAAATTTTTGGCATGTTAAATTTTTTTGATTTTTTGTTTTTTTTTGAACGAAAAAATCACTCTGCAAAGCTTTTAAAGCTACTTTTGGAGATACAAAAATTGTTGCCTACTGAAACAAAATTTGCTGCACCTGTTGCCAAGTCTGCAAAAATTTGTGCAATTTTAATTGCGTATTTAATTTAGGTTTTTTTAATGCTTTGCAAATTTGCAGACAAAATTTTAATTGCAAAATTGCAAAAATCTATCAATTAGCTGCAAATATGCGCACTTTCTAAAAGAGACTTTAATTTTTGCAGACTTGGCCAACAGGTGAAGCAAATTTTGTTGCAGTAGGCAACAATTTTTTTATCGCCAAAAGTAGCTTTAAAAGCTTTGTAGAGTGATTTTTTCGTTATTTTTAATCAGAAATACCCGAATAAGTATCAATCAAAATGCTTAAAAATTTAAAAACCTAAAATGACGCCAATCATTCTGTTACAAAAATATTTTTTTTTTATATATAAATTCTAAAATCCTTGAAACTTTTTTTTTAGAATTTTAAATTCACTGGATCAATTATGTTGATTCATAGAATTAGTTCTCAAATTATTCAGCAAGAAACAGATTTTGGCCTAGAACCTTACATTAAAAAAGAGCATTCTAGTGAAGAAAAATTTTTTTAATTTTTTATTTTCAAAAAATTTAAAAGGTAAAAAAGAATTTCAAAAATGCGAATTTTATTTTTATTACTCAATTTTTTATTAATAATTAATCGAATTAAATCGGAGGAACAATTAAACTGTTACTCATGTAAAGATTGCCTACTTGACAACGCCGATAAGCTAACAATCGAATGTGAATCATATCAAACACATTGCTACACTTATCAAAAGAATGGTATAATCAATCAAGGTTGCACAACCAATATAATGAAGATCCTAAATATTGCTGAATCAGCTAAAACTTGCAAAGAATCTTTGTGTAACAGTGCTAAATTTCTATCCAAACCTGGCTCAATTGATCGTGGTTTTTTCAAAGACTAGATTTTTAATAACAAATAAAAATATTTGATTTTTTTGTTCTTAATAATTTTATTTAATCCTTTTTTTTAAATTAAACACAAAGTTTTCTTTTATTTGCTCCTAAATTCACCCAACAAAAAATTGAGATTCAATATTTATGTAACAAAAAAAAATTTTTTTTGAAGTTTTAATTTTTTAAAAAGAGTTACATAAATAATGAATATTTTTAAAAAAATTTTGATCAATCAAAAATTATCTAATTGTAGGCCATGGAATCGTTTTACAAGTACATTGGAAGACGATCCCAAAATTCACTATTTAAAAGAGACTTTCTTACCATTTAATAGAGCTAATCATTATGATTTTCTACTCGCAAAAAATAAAAATTTTTCCAAGACGAAACGAGCGGCTGTTTTAGTACCAATCAGTACTCGTCTTGAGAAAAATTCTAAAGGAAATTATGTACCTAAAAGTTATTTTACACTGACGAAACGAACCGATTCGGTAAATTCATTTAAAGGTCAAGTTTGTTTCGCTGGTGGTAAACGCGATTCACACGATGTTGACGATGTTCAAACAGCATTGCGAGAGGCTAAAGAAGAGATTGGTATAGAGCCTGACGAAGTCACTATACTCGCTCAATTATGTCCTATTTTAACGTCTAAAGGAATATTAGTTACACCCGTTGTCGCCTATTTTCACAATAATTATTTCGAACCGACTATTTGTAAACATGAAGTTGACTTTGTTTTTGAATTACCGACCGATCGGTTCATTAGAAACGAAAGATATTCAAGTGAATCGTACAAAAAAAACTTAGACGAATTCACAGTGCACTATTTTAAGGACTTAATTGGTGATAAAGAGGTTACAACATGGGGTGCAACAGCTTTTATGTGCATTATGATTAGTTCAATATTGCATTCGAGAATACCTGAATTTGATGTGGATAAACAGAATACACTAACCAATGAAAATATTTATGATTTTTTAGATTATTATTTAGCAAAGTCAACCAAAAGTTATTTCGAATATTTAGCAAAAAATGAAAAATGAAGTTTTAAAATCAATTTTTTTTAAACTAAAATTTATAAAGGAATAATTTGATCTTTTTATTTAAAAATGATATTTTTATTGACGAACTTTTAAATTTTCATGAAATATAAATTTTTTTAATCTTATTTTCAATTTTATTCAAAAAGATTTAAGGAAAAATTCCCACAAATTGGGTATTTTAGGTCGAAATTCTAAAAAAATGCCAACGAATATTTTGTTGTCTCTACTTATACAGTATGTCTAGAAAATTTAGAACATGTCTGTTTTTTATTTAAATTTTCTAATTTTTTGATTTATTCCTGTCGTTAATTTTTTCAAAGAAGAAATCAAATTTTTACAGATATGTTTTGACCTCTTTCAAATCATGTAAAATTTTTAGTCGTTTTAGGTCTTGGTTCCTTGTTCAGACTATTTTTTGTCTTTTTTGGGAATGTTTTGGTAACTAAATAAGGTGTAATGATAGGTAAATTGTATTATTTTTTGGCAAGCTTGGTCTCAAATTAAAGATAATTAAGTTTTTCATCAAATTCCGGGGGAATTTTTTTTGTAGCATCGGATCAATTTTTTCAATCAAGTTTAAAAAAAAAATTTTCTTGCTTTTTTACACGGAATCAAGAACCGAATAATAGTTAACATGGTAGAGATGGTCACCAGGTACACGTAAAAATTAGATGAAAGTACGAGTACTGATTAACGAAAATTTACCGTCAAATGTTGATCCAGAGAAAAAAATTCTTATTCAAAAAAAATACTTAAAATATAATTAAAATTAATTTTGAAAAAGCTCAAAAAAAATTATTAAAAAATATTTATTGAAAAAATATTAACAACTGAAAAAAAAAAACAAAACTAAAACGCATGACCAGAATGATTTTTTATGGCAAAATTCTATAAATGATCGCGCATAAATTTTTTCTTTTTTTCCATATAAATTTTGCTTTCATAATCAAATTCAGTGACTAATTTAGCATCGGCAAATAAATTAGGTCCATGTTTATCAATAGTATCGATCATTCTCATCGATATATCATCATAATATTGATCTTCCAAATATTCTTGTTGCATCTCTTGCTCCTTTTGTAATTGTTTCTTATACTTATTATTCTGTTCTTTCATAACACGTCTTGGATTATTGAGACCTATTAGCCAACAACACAAACCAATAAGAGATACAAAAAGACAGAATCCAGTCAAACCGATTAAGATAGCTGACCATATTGGAAAAAACCCTAAAAAAAAAGAATCAGGATCGGGTCGTGGCGTTACTGGACGAGTTGTTGTTGAGTATTTATACGTTAAATAATATCTTTCATTTAGTTTATAGTCATGGCGAGATGCAGGTATGTGCTGGGTACTTATTAAGCCCAACATAAAGACTAATAAACATGTTTTCATTTTTTTTCCTTATTTTTAACATAAATTCTAAGTCTTAGTTTTATTTTTTTAAGATTAAGATTAACTCAAGTGAAGTCCATTAAAATGAATAAATTAAATTGAGTTTAACCTGTAATTAAATTTTGTCAGGTATTATAGTGTATACTAGTATACAAAGCGACTTTAAATTTGGCTTACGTTAAAAAAAAAATTATCTTGTTAAGCCGAGCTATTTAATTTATTCAAATAAATCATTTTTTGACCTAAATTTTGAATTTTATTTTTCGGAAATTATTACGAAATAATTGGTATTTAAAATTTAAAAATTTTTTTTTAAAATTTTAAATTTCATCATATTTTTCAAAATTTCTTTTTGCGTCGAGACAAGAGTAGAAAAAATTTCTGACTTATTGCAAAACAGGAGTCCCTTAAACTAAAAAGAACTGAAATTTAAAAATTTTTGGTAAAAAAAAGTTTCACTATCTTTGACTTTAGTTTTTCTTTTTATTCAAAGTTCTGACTTGACTTTGATTTTTTCTAAGTCATTACTTTACTTTCCTTTTAAAAATTAATTTAAGTCAAATATTTTTTTTACTTTGACTATTGACCAAGCCTTGATAAAACTTTAGTTCTCAATTTTAGATTATACATTATGCAAAAATTTAAATACTTAAGATATACAATCAAAACCGGTAAATTTTTGAATTTTCGAATCTTCATTAATTTATATAGTAAATACTGTTTTGAGTTACTTAATGTTCTCAAGTCCTTTTTATTTACAAGGTGTTTACAAAATTTTGAGTCAAATACTTAAAAATTCATATAATCAATCAGATTTAAGATATTTAGATTTTTTGCAGTGTTTGGTTTTAGCTAACATTGAATTTTCTCTTCTTCTTGTCCGAAACTCATTTTAAGATGCCGCAATTATATCCTAAATAAGAGTTTTTTAATTTTTTTACATTAATTTTATTTTGATTGTAGACCCCGGGTTTATAATTAAAACTTAAATTAAATTTATTTGAATATTTTTTATATATTTTTTTAATTTTATATATTAACCCAGGGTTAAATTATATTATTCGGTTAATTACCCATTGTTATTAAATAAAACTTAGTTTGAAACTCAGTGTTACAACCCGAAGTCGCGAACGTATCCCGCCGCACCTTTAATAATAAAATCTTAACATGGGAGAGGTCTATCCGGTTGCATGCACCTTATATGCAACTTCGGGTATAAACCCACGCGTTCTTTAGCAAGGAAATACGGTACTAATTTTTAAGGCAAAATGAAGTTTTGTACGTTTGTCTTTTACAGTTCCAGTACGACTGCGAAGGATTAAAGAGTAAAAAAAAAACAATTTTTACATCTAGTGTTACATTTTTCTTCTTAGGCTTTAATAATTAGTCTCTTTTATAGGGTACTTTTCTCCCGTTTTCAAAAAGATGGTCATCTTTATTGTGAACATAGAATAAACATAGGGAGCATTTATTGGAAATGGGTCCAAGCTAAAAAGGAATCTAAATGTAAAGAAAAAAACATATTTCTAAGGTCCTTTTTTACGGAAAATTTAGACCGCGGAAAAAGTACCCGTCGCGGAAAAACCGAAAAATTTTTCAACAAAAAGTTATGAATAGGTTGATATTTTTGTAAATATCAAATCTTGTAAAAAGTCATCAATAAGAAAAGCTTTAAAAACAGATTGAAAAATTAAAAAATTATTCCAAATTTTGGACTTAGAAATTTATTTTTGAACAAATCAACACTAAAAAAACAGCGTTAAAATGTTCACGTTTAAACGCTGTTTAAACAGTGCTTTTTGTCCGTTCTTTTTTCTTTCGGCAAAAAATTTAATTTAAAAAAAAAAAGTTGCCGTATAAAAATCGATAATGTTAAATAACAAAAAATTTATTGTAACAGTTTTTCTAAGTAAAATAGATCAAGCTAAATGTTTTATTTAACCTTAAAGTACTGTCGATAAAATTCAATTTTATTCAAAAAGTAAAAACATACAAACTTAGACCTCGAATTAATTTTTAATTTGATTTTTCTAATTTAAACAAGGTGAAATCTTATAAGATTAAATTGCTATTCAACTAAATAAAAAAACATCACTTCAAAGTCAAGAGTATTTTTTAAACCTAATTGAAGATTACCATGACTACAAATACTTTAAAAAAAGACCCAAAAAATAAAAAGATAACAAAAATAGGTATTGACGAATAAGAAATAAAAAGTACTTTTTCTAGTTTTGCAATTAAATTATTGAGATCATGTTACCAATGCCAACAAATTACTATATTAGAAAAAAATTTAAAAAAAAATTTTTTTTTTCCCTTAATTTTTTCTGAATAATTTCACCTTTCTCTTTTTGTTTTGTTTTTATTCTGCACAACAATGGTAATTTTTATTGACAGAAAAAAAGAGCAAACACATTGTTTTTTGTGTAATAACAATTACGATAAAAATAGCCATAAACCAAAATGTTTGATACCTTGTGGACATACGTATTGTAAGGCATGTATAAGTACATTTGATAAAAAAACTAAAAAATGCCCTAGATGTATTATGTATTACAATCAAATTATACCTGACTATGAAATGATTGATATCATAATTTCTAAAAAAATTCAACCAGGTTTAGTAGACTCGAGTAAATCCAAATCAGACTCTATACCTGAAATAACTGTTATTGAAAATGAGAAAATAGAAAATAAAAAATATGATGAGGATGAACGACCTGTTCTAAAGCTACAAAATAGTATTAGGGAATCTCCGAGAGGAAAAAATGATCAAGAAGAAAAAGTAATTATTTCAGAAAATTTAATTTAAAAAAAAAAAAATGAAAAAATCAAAGATTTTTCTTTTTGAAGAAGCTTAAGCCTGAAGTAATTCATTTGATTATGGAAGGAACAAAAAGTCAACAACTAATGGGCGTTAAATTTGTGCGTAAAATTCTTTCTGATGAAAATAATCCACCTATTGATGAAATTATTAAATCCGGTCTAGTTCTTAAACTAACCGAATTGTTAAAATCGAATGATTCGTCTCTTCAATTTGAATCAGCTTGGGCTTTGACTAATATTGTTTCGGGTAATTCAGAGCAGACTAAGTGTGTCGTAGACACTGGGGCTGTACCCGTATTTATTAGTTTAATTAGTTCACAATTTGAAAATATACAAGAGCAGTCTATTTGGGCGTTGGGTAATATTGCTGGCGATGGAGCCGAAATGAGAGATTTAGTAATTGATCAAGGTATATTGGAACCATTAATCAAGTATGTTTTATTTCAATTTTTTAAAAAACGAAAAAAATTAACACTTGATTTTATAATTTAAAATCGTAGTTAAAAGTAATTCATAAATATAATATTTTTACTTCTTATTTGAAAAAGTAAACCACAAAATGAAAGACGGATTTCAAATTCGTAATTTTGTTCAGTTTTGAATGAGGAATCGATTAAAATAAAAATCTTTCAAATCGAAAAAGAATTCAACCCTAAATAAAAAATTTTTGATAAAAATTTCGATAATTTTTATTTTTTTTTAAATAAGCTTAAAAAATTTTTGAAAAAAAAATTTTCTGACTATTTAGAGGGTGGAGAACACGAATTTGAAATATGTTTTTCATTTTGAGGCTTACTTTTTCAAAAAAGAATCAAATAAGATTTTAAAATACCGCGAACTCGAAAAATATTCGAAATTTTGGAAAAATAAGTATTTTTTCGGATTGCTTGTCATTTTTTAAATCGAATAGGAAACATTTTGACTTAATTGCACTGTATAACTTTAGTTTTTTTAAATTTTTTGAGTTTAATTTGTAAGTAACAGTTCAGTCGAGTGGTTAAGTTATTTGATCGAGACAGAGAGCCATATATCAAAATAATTTTTTTTTTAAACTTTAAAAAAATAAACCAGTCACTGCCTCTTTCTGGTCTTTTTGGACTGTTCGCAATTCTTTTCCATGAATTTTGCGTATCGTTTGAAATTTAGCTTTCTTATTAGAAATTTTTGACATCAAACAAAAAAAGAACTATCAATTTTTATTTCAAAAATTAAAAAATATGGGAAGGATTGCAAACGGTAAGGTCCACCAAATCATAAATCTTAGTTTAGATATGGTTGTTTTTGAGCCTTAATAACTCATGTCTATTTCGATAAAAATATTCAGAAAATATTTTGAATTAAAGGGTTAACCATGCTTTATAAAAATTGGTTTTGATTTTGAACAATTTGATTCATAATAACCAAAATAAAGGCTACTAAAGTTTCAAAAAAACTAAATTTTTAATGAAAAATCACTAAATATTAAGTTTTTTTATAATAATACTTCAAAAAAAAATAGTTTCCTAAAAAATCCAAACCATCTTCGCTAGATATTATCATTATATATTGAATTTTTTATTCAGAAAATTTTCTGAATCGCTTTTCAATTGAGGAATAAAATTTAAAGATACTAATATTGGGACACCTTACAATTAGACGAAAAATGAGGACGGGTATGAACTTTCTAATAAGATTTATAAAATTTAAAAAGCCAATTAACGTAATATTTCTAAACTGACGGTTATGCCGACTCTCGTAACGTTACGTAATGAAGGCATAGTTTCGTAATCGTTAAATAATGTTAAATAAGGCAACCAAATAACCAGAGTTAAATTGCGGATTATTATGTAATATGACGGAATAGTGCTTAATATTACCTAATATTACTTCGCGTTTTAGCTTAGGGATCATCTTTATATATAAATTGGTAATTTATTTAGGCAATGTGAAAAAATAAAGAAAAACAAAATGTAGAAAAAAAACATCGAATTTACCAGTAACAAAAAAATTTAGAACAAAATATAGAAATAGAAAATTTAGTAAATTTTTTTAAAAAATTTTTAAATACTTCAAGAATAAAAATTTTACCATAAAGCTTTTCATTTTTTGATTCTATTTTTTTTTCTATATTTTTTTTTTATAAATTTCTACATTTTGTCTTTCTGTCGCCCTCCCGTTATTTCATCTTAACCACCACGAATTTAAATGCTTCATTTGACTAATCTTGTTATTTATAAATTTAACTAAAAAAGAATATTGAATGGCCCTAAAAAAGGGATAACATTTATGAGAAATTCTTCATGGTGTTTATCAAATTTATGCCGTGGCAAACCAAGTGTACAACTAGATAAAATAAAACCAATTGTATCTATTTTAAATAAGCTTTTAATTGATTTCGAAAGCGACGATGGAGTAGTCCAAGATACTTTATGGACTATAAGCTACTTAAGTGATGGTGATAATGATCGTATTCAATTTATTCTTGAAAATATAGACTTAGAATTAATTTCTAAAAAATTATCGAGCAAAGATCACAGGACAGTCATACCAGCATTAAGAATTTTTGGTAATATAGCATCGGGAACAGATCAACAAACACAAATTATTCTCGAGCTAGACGTTCTAAGTTATTTAAAACTTTTTTTAACTAATTCGAACAGAACTGTTCTTAAAGAGACTTGTTGGACTTTATCGAATATAACAGCCGGTACAAGACCCCAAATTCAAAAAGTAATTGATTACGAATTATTTCCGAAAATTATTGAACTAGCTCAAAATGGTGAGTTTAAAATAAAAAAAGAAGCTTTGTGGATTATAGCTAACGCTTTTTCGGGCGGTTCTGAAGACCAATTGGATTATTTATGCAATCTTAATGTTTTGATGACAATTAGAGATAATTTAAAAGAAATCGATGACAACGCAATTAGAAGCCTTTGTCTGTGTGTACTTGAATCGTTGAATGAAAAATCGCATAATGTTTTTAAAAAATCTATGAAAGATTTAGAAAGTTAGATAGTTTTTTTGTAAAAATTGATTAAAAAAGAAAATTAGAATTTTTTTTTAATTTAAGTTGTTGAAGCCGTAGAAAGTTTAATAATTTCTAACAATAAGGAAATTAGTGAAAAAGCAAATAAAATTTTGGAAGTATTTGTAAGTGATTCAAGTGATTACGAGTTATATGAGGAAAATGGTCTTGATTTTGATGATGATAAAGATGTAATTTCTTGATTTAAAAAATATTTTGTTTACTTAATGTAAAATTTAAATAAAATTTAAGACTTTTCAATTTTATATTTTAATTATTTATGATAGTTTTGTTAATAAAAAGATTATGTTTTATATTTAGTTAGCAATGATTCTAATAAACCGTCTGGGTAACCGAAAATCAGATTCCGAAAAAATTTTTGTTGATAATTTTTGTAAAAATAATTTAAAAATTGTCAATCTTAAAAAAGTTTATACATGGCTTGCGAGAAAAAAAATAACCATCGGAGAATTCTTTACAGTTTTTAACTGTGGGATCATATGTGGATTAAGAGAAATTTTATAATGTATTATAATGGATGTCATTTTCATACTAATGGATGTCATAAACAGTTAGTGACTTGACTTTCGAAAAAAAATTCAAATTTAAATCATTTCTTAACTTTAAACTTATTTTCTGAATCCTAAATTGGTTTTGATTAATATTCTTAAAAAAAATGAAAATTTTAATTAAAAAAATTAAAATAATTTGATTTAAAAAGAAAAATAATATCAAAATAAATACAGTACTGATTTGTCACTATGTTTTCACCAGATTTCTCGTGAATTCCCCGGAATTTCGGTGAATTCACGAGAATTTTGGGAAATTTACCGGAAAAAAAAATCGTGAATTTACTAGATTTCCAGTGAATTCGCCGGAATTCCCTGAAATTCCAGTAAATTTCCCGGAATTCGAAAAGGCAAAAAAAAAATTCGTTTTTTACTGTTTTACCCTCCATATTAGTTGAAAAAAAATTTTCTATGAAATAGATATTATCGAAATATATTCTCCGAAAATTTAGCGATTTTTTTCCATAATATTTATTTCATAGAAAATTTTTTTTCAACTAATATGGAGGGTAAAACAGTAAAAAACGAATTTTTTTTTTGCCTTTTCGAATTCCGGTAAATTTCCCAAAATTCTCGTGAATTCACCGAAATTCCGGGGAATTCACGAGAAATCTGGTGAAAACATAGTGACAAATCAGTACTGTAAATTATAAGCAAACGGTGTAAGACAAAATTTTTTATTTATTTATTGGAAAATCTGGCTAAGGTCATTATGCAAAATTATCTAAAGCTTTTTAAAGTCCAAAATGTAGACCATTGTAGGCTATATATCAAAAAGTTCAAAGAGATAGTTATTTTTGATAAAAAAGTAGTTTAATGTTCCCTTATAGTTTAAGACCGTACAAATCAAAGAGTATATTTTAATGAAATTTTATTCCATTGTAAATCCATGTTGACGTATGGCTTTGCTTCTTGACGAAAATATACTTGAAGTTAAGAAAACTAAAAAGGTCTTACTATATAAAATTACGTTGGCGTTGCTTAGCAGTAGAGAGTCGACCTTCTTCAAGTTCTTTTTCAAAACGTTCAATAAGTTATTAGGAAAAATTTCTCAAATGAATTTCAAAGGGAAAAATTATTCTAATTTCTAATGGAAATATTTTGCTTCTATTAATGAATAAATAAAAGAAATGTTACCGATCACTAAATTCTGATCTTTTAGCTTAAATAATCAATTTAATTTTTTTTTTGATTAACCAGGATTTCTATTTTAAATATTATTATCAAAAATTTTGCCAAAATACAAAATGAAAAATTCTATTAATATTCTTAAGAAATATTTCTAAATTTTTACAAAGAACCTCCAATAAATGATGTTCCAATATCTAAAAAAATAAAGGTCTAAGTACAGTACAAATTAAAACTAACTTGTACGCATTTTGTTCCTCGACTCTTCCTCGACTCTTCCTCGATTTTTCCTCTGAAGAAAACAATCAATAAAAACTAATATTATGTAACGTATTTTTTTTGAAACCTTTCCTTTTCTGAGAAAAGAAAAGAAGAAGAAAAGTTGTGGAAGAACTCTGGTCACGACATCAATGTTACGAGTGATTAAATCTTCATTTCTTAAAACTTAATAAGATAACTTAACTGAGAATAATATTTTTCAATATGCTTAAAAAAAAAATATTCTGATTTTGTTTAGTTAAGCTTGAGGCAGTCAGATTCTAAAAAAAAATACAAAATAAAAAATATTTGTTAATTGAAAATCTTGCGTTCCTAAGCTTCTTTTTTATTTCCTATCAGGCATTTTATTTTTAAAAGAATTTTATAAGTGAAAGGGTTTTATTTAAAAAATTCATGGAATTTTATTTTAAAAAGAGATTTAAATCTACTTAAAACAAATTTAGAAAAAAATAGCTTAAAGCTTATTTTTTTATATTATAAAAAATATTTACAGTAAAAATCAAGTTTCGCTTAGAAAATAGGACTGTTATTTAGCAAATACAGAATTTCTCGGATAATTTAGTTGCCTCGGCTCAGCTTCTTTTAATTTTTGACCTTTTTCTGCCTTCATTTTCTTATCCGAATCTTTTACCACATCCACTGAACTTTTCTTAATTAATTCTCTATTACCAAATGAATTTTGATTTGATCTTTTACTTGAAAGTGGCTTTGTAGGTTGCAATTTTTTTTCAACCGATTGATTTATCTTTGGCAAACTATTGCTCAAACTATTTTTTGAATTTTGAGAAAATCGACTATAACTTGAATTTGTATTTTGATTATTAAATATTGAATCATTTTGATTTGGTTTATTTAAAATTCCAACATTTTTTTGAAATTTCTCATCTTTAATCTCAACTGGTTTATCTTTCTCATTCTCAGTCACATTTTCTCCTTCTCTATAATCAATATTCGTATAGTAATAACCATCGAATAAATTCGATATAAAATCAAGTTTATTTCGACCAGCTTTACTCTTTGTACCTTGTCGACTATTCAACGAATCTTCATTTAATTCACCATTTTCTTTATCCAAATCATCTCGATCATGAAATAACATAATTGGCGATTCCTCTCTTTTTTCATTTTCATTTTTCTGAGTATTATAATATCTTACAATTCCATTTTCAATTACACCTATTGGACGACCATTGGCATTGCATATAACCCCATTTTTAATTCCATTCGGAATAACACCATTTTGAATAGGAATTACATTTTTAAATGGTGGTTGGCCATAAACAGGATTTTTATAAAGACCTTGACCATCGATATTCGAATTTATTCCATTTGGAATCGATAGATTAGAACTTGAGCCCAAAGTGTTTTGACCAATTAATGGAGTTGGAATTGAGTTTGGAACTAGTGCAGGTGTAGCATGTGGTATAAAATTACTTGATACAATAGGATTCGATACTGGAATTGTGTTTTGAATGACAGGAACTTGAACTATAGGAGTTTGGACCATGATCCTTGACGGATTAGCAATCATAATTCCTGGAGTATTTCTAATTAGACTTATTGTCTTTGGGCCTTGAGATTGAATGATCTGGGGCGTTATTCGTTTAATAACAGTAGGCCTTGGTGTTTCTATAATTTTAACTCTTTGCATTTCTTCAGGTAAAGTAGAAAAAACAAAAGGTCTTGATACAAAAATAATTTTTTGAGGCTCAATAAGAGGTGTAGCTCTAAAGCTAACAGGTGTTTTTATCGTCTGAATTATTTCTTTTTGAGTATTAGAAATATTTTTTTTAGGATTAAGTTTTGTATGAGATATATCCTCTTCTAAATTCGGTGTGATTGAATAAGTAATATTTGGTAAATAGTGGCTTAACTGAGTACTAGCTGTATTTAAATTGTCACGTTTTATTGAGACTGATGGATAATTATTTAGAATTGAATTCGATGGTACTTTAAGTTTTTCAGACTTTTTTTGACTAGTTGAAAATTCTGAATTTTGAGGATTATTTTTGGATGGAAGATTTTTGTTGCCGTTGGATTTCATTTAATTTCGAAAATTCTTAGAAACTTTTGTGTGATTTTTCATAAGGGAATAAGAAAATAAATAAAGTTATTTTGTCGCTGTTTTTTTTCTTTATTTCTATTTATTTTAAATTTAAATTTTAAATTTTTGTTATTTAATTGTTTTATGAATGGAATGGAAGTTTTAGAACGCAAAAAAAAGGCTTTTTTTCTAATGTAAATTAAACCAATGAACAAACTCAATAATTTTTTTGTTGAATTCGAATTTTTAGAAAATCTGTTTTTTTATACAAAGTGACTCAGGAATTAATAAAATATGGAAAATTTTGTTTGGAATCAGTGGTAATTTTTAACTTCATTTTTATGCATTAACCATGAATTTTCTTAATTTCGGATATTTTTTTTTGATTTGATAATTTTTAGCATGTTATAATATAATGGGAAGTAATTTTTTTCTATGTATTAAGCGCATGGGCTTGTTAATCTCTTATTTTTAAAGCCCGATTTTATCAAAAATATTTGAAAAAACGAAGAAAATAGTGAATTTTTTGATATAAATTTTATTCATTCAAAAATTCAATGTTAAATGATGCATTAGAATTTTGAGTTTTAATTTCATATAAGAAGTATTTCCGAAAAAAAATCGAAATGCAAGAAAGATTCTTGAGCTAAACGCGAATTTTCGCTTTCTAACATTGGGTTGTTAACGGTACTCTATGACTTTATATGTTTAAATTACAGAATTGCATGGTAAATTCAATTATCAGCCATAAAACGTCTAATATTATAGAATCATGCGTGGAATAAAACAATCGGAGACACAGTTAACAAATGAAGAACTTTATAAAATAGTGAAGCAAAGACCAATCACTGAAGAATTGAAAAGGCAATTGAAATTTATTGAACATTGTTTGAGAATGCCATCAGATGAACCGGTAAATATTTATGTACTGTATCAATCAAAGGTTCGAGAAAGAAATAAAATTGGTAGACCAACAGCCCAATACATAGAGCAAATACCTAGATTTTTAACAAATGATAATCGAGTGAAATTAACACCATCTGAAATAACCAAGTATGCCATCGATAAAAGAAGTTGGAGCAGTTTGATTACCGAGCTTCAAAAACCCGACCGATGATGATGATGATGATGATTAAGAAAACATCATTTTTGGGGATTAATTTGGTTATTAGTCAAGAAAATATTCAATTTTTTTGCTAAAATACATGACAAACTAACCTGTACGCATTTTGTTCCTCGACTTTTCCTCTGAAGAAAACAATCAATAAAAACAAATATTTTATTACGTATTTTTTTGAAATCTATCCTTTCCTGAGAAAGAAACAGAAGAGGAAGAGTCGAGGAAGAGGAAAGGAAAACAATCGTTCAAGTTATTTTTAATTAGTACTGTATATTAAAAAATCGTCTCCAATTGGACCTCCTGTAAACTCTCTAAAAATTGGATTTAAGATTTTAAACTTGAAAAAAGCTTTTTTATTTGTTAAAAAATATTTAAGAATAAGAAAAACTTTTTCTATTAATTCAATGTACAAATTTCAACAAAAACTTATTTTCCACCCGCAATTAAAAGATTAATATTTAGATTAGCTTCTGAAATATTGTTATAATTTACCAAAAAAAGCATTGATATATCACCGATCTTAAAAAGAAAAAAAATAGTAGCTTAAAAATAAAATACTCTATACTGCAAAACTTTTTGTTTTTGGGAATGTATCATTAAAATCCTTCATTTAAGTTTTAAAAAAAAATTTTTCATTTAAATTTCAATTTTTCTAATTTTATTTTCCCTATCAAAAAGTATTGCTTGAGGAAAAACTTTAAAATTATTTGAATTACTTCTATTATTGATTTATCGAATATTTGAGTCCTATCATTTTTTTGAATAACTTTTCCATCAACATAAACTTGTAGTCGGCCATTATTAATCAAAATAAATAAATTCGAATCCAACATGACTATCTTAAATTGATTTCTTGATATTTTTTTACTAAATAATTCATGCGGCGATAAATCAATATCAGCATTTTTAGATCTACCAAAACTTATCTTCAATATAAAAAAAAAAACTTATACTCTCAAAAAAATAAATAATTCAATTCTAATTTACCTCTCGCTTTGACATGGTATAATTAAAATTCTCACTAAATATAACTGCTAAACAACTTGGATCCTCGAACGGATTCGAAACTCCTTCATTATAGAAAAAATTTTTAAAAAAATTATATTTAAAAAAATTTTTTAAATACCATTTAATTTATCGATTAAGCTTTGCCATAAGAATAAATCAGCTTCTGCTTTTCTTATATTTTCTAAAAGAGCCTCATAAGTCTCACTCATATCTAAATTTATTCTTTAAAAATTGATAATATTTTGATGCTATTTACAAATTTTTAGAAACCTTTTTCGTTTTTTTCATCTAATTCAATTTCAGTGTTAATTTGTTCATCCTCGAGTCCTTTTTCAATCCTTTCAAAATTATCTAATTGTTCCGCCGTATCTTCAAATTCAATTTCTCCATCGAAATATTCACTATTTTCATTTATAATTTGGTCTTTTAAAAGATTTAATTTTTTCAAAGTTAAAAATTGTTTTCGAAGACAATTGACTGTTCTTGCTGAATGAAAATGAACTCTATGTGTAAGCAAAAAATCTTCGAAAAATTCATTAGTCGGCTCGAGTTTCTTAAAAACGGAATTTAAAGACAATTAAAGATAATTTTTTCAATAAAATATTACCGAGTCAAGTCCTAAAAGTAAAAAATTTTCATTATTATTAAATGGAATTTGCTTTTCAAGTCTAGCTATATCATCAATATGAAGTTTTTTCATATTTTTACGAATCATTCTTTAATTAAAAGACTTAATTCACAAATTTAAAATTGTTTTTTATGAAAAAAAATACTTAGAGATGGGTTCATCGTATAAAAATGCAAACCAACGTTCTTCTAATTCTTTTTGAGTAAATTTATTAGTAAATTTAACTAATTGATGAACATCTTCTAAATTTTCCAAGTGTAAAATTGACTGTACTAACATAAAATCATCTTGTGATCTCCATTTTCCCATAGATTTAGCCACATTGAGTAATGGACCCTTTAACTTACGAACGCCTTTTGATTTTGATTTCATTATTCTTAGGTTTTGACAGCAATAGAATAATTTTTATTCAAATTAAAAAAGTCGACAACAAAAAAAAACTAGTTGTTCACCAAGCCGGTAATTCTTAAATTAAAAGCATTATTTTATTAACAAAATATATTTTTCTGTTATTTGTTAAACTACTGCCAAAGCAACTTAACTTGTTAAACTTATTTTCATCATCATCACCATCATCGGCCGAGCTTTTTAGACTCGGTAATCAATTTGCTCCAACTTTCTTTATCGATGGCATACTTCGTTATTTCGGCTTGTGTTAGCTTCATTTTACTATCATTGGTTAAAAATTTTGATATTTGTTCAATAAATTGGGTTGATGGTCTGCCAATTTTATTTATCTCGCGAACCTTTGATTGATAAAGTGCATAAATATTTGCTGGTTCGTCTAGAGGCATTCTTATACAGTGGCCAATAAATTTCAATTGCCTTTTTCTTAATTTCTTTTCGTAAATTTATTTTATGAGGTGTTATTTAGACTTTGAAATAACAGCATGAAGTAAAGCTAAGATTTTTTTGTAAAAAATGTATTCTTTTCTTATTCTTATTGGCTAGGGGTGTTCAAATAATTTTCTTATTTGCCGAAAATTCATTTTGATTGAAAAAAAAAACATTTTTTGCAAAAAATTTATTCATTCAAAATTCATAAATAAAAAACGATGTGTATAAAAAAAATTTAAAAAAAAAAAGGGAAGAATTTACAAGAAATTTTAATAAATTTCTTGGAATTTAAGGCACAAAAAAAAAATTAAAGAAAAATAAATTGTAATTCTCAATTCAAATTAAATTGTAAATATTCAATCAGATCATTAAGCATTACTTTAGCTAAATCATATCCAGTACTCTCACTAACTAAAGAAGCCATACCATGAAAACCATGTTCATAAAATTGAATTTTAACATTGACACCAGCCTTGCGTAATCGTTCAGCATATAACATACCTTCATCCTTTAGAGAGTCCCATTCAATCATTAAAAAATATGATTTTGGTAAACCTATCAAGTCATTATGATCTGCAAAAAGTGGCGTGACCCTTGGGTCAATTGTCATGCGAAAATGCTTAGCAAATTTAGGATCTCTTTTAAATAAATGATCATCTTCGAGTTCATAGTCGGGAAAAAGTCTTTTTTCTTTTTTATAATATTCCCTACCTTTTCGATATTCTTCTGGTATTTGACTTGTATTTAAATATGATTCAATTAATTTACGCGTTTGCTTATCTTCGATTAGTAAAGTGTGATTGTTAGCAAGAAGATTTTTTTCGACTTCATAGTCTTTTTTTTGTACTCCCAAATACCATGATACATATGTAATCAGGTCGATTTGTGTTGCATGAATTAGGCCAGTGTGCGAGTAAGCTAACATTGATGGAAGTTGAAAGGTGAGCATTTGAAGCCATGGATATATTAAGACTTGTACTTTAGGAAGTTTTAAATTTTCTTTTAACGTTCGTTGTACTGTGACAGCAACAGCGTTACCTCCTTTATTTTTAAATTACGACCTTTAAATTTAGTTTGTAGTTTTCGAATAAACTTTTTTAAGGTAAATTAACATGAGGGGAAATTTTTAAGGATCCCACTCGACATGTAAAATTTCGAAATAAAACTTTGCGTTGCAGCAAGTTTTGCTTCACTACGTAACAATATTTGTTGATAGCAAAAGTATTTTATAGTGGTATGCAAAGCGATTTTTTGTTGATCAAAAAAATGAGAAAAAGAAAATTGACAAATTTTTAACATGCCCAAAAGCGTAATTAATTCAATTCGAATTTTCAAAGGAAGTGAAATACAGATCAAGATAAAACAATATATTTTTTTATTCAGCCTATTTAATAAAAATGTAATTTTGAAGATTCGTCCCAACGCTTTTTCAGAATTTTCTTTTCAAAATGGTTTTTCGCATTAATTTCAAGCTGGCAAAAGATGTAGAACATAAAAAATTCATCAAAATGAATCAAAAAGCCGAAAAAAGGAAAATGAAAACCATTTGGTTTTTACTCGAAGTGACATATAAGGTACAAGCAACCGGATAGACCTCTCCCAAGTTAAAATTTTATTATTAAAGGTGCGATGAGATACGTTCGAAAGTTGAAGATGATAAACAAACTAAAATTAATTTTAGATTTTGAAAAAGCTCTCATTACACATGGATGAGGTAGAAAAAAACATATAAAATGTGAATAAAACATAAAGTATTTTTGATCCTAAAAATTCGACGAAAAATTAAAATTTTTGTTTAATTTTAAAAAACAATATAAATATATAATATTAAAAACAAAATTTATTTTTCAACTTTTAAAAAGATGTATTTTTAGAAAAATTAAATTTTTAAAAAATTTTTAAATTTAAATTTTTGTTTTTTTTATCAAATTATTTCGCGAAAATATCGATGATTTGGGAATTAGTCGACGAGAAAAGTTTATTATTTAACTTAGAATATTTTTTTTTTGAGAAAAATTTTTTTCTCAAATTTTGATGAGTATCGTCGAAAAATCATTTTATGTGTTAATTTTTGATTTTCTCTTTTTATATGTTTTATTCTACCTCAACCATTACACATTTTGCTAAACCTCGCTAAAAAACCTCAAAATCGTTCAGGCGCAACAATTTTTTTAAAAATATTTAACCATGTCTAAAATTTAGTCTTTTCTTTTTTATAAATTACCTGCTGAATCACCGGCAATTACAAGTTTATCCAAATCAATCCTAAATTCATCAGGATTTTCTAACAAATACTTAACAACATCAAAACAATCTTGTGTGGGTATTGGAAACGGAAATTCGGGTGCTAGTCTATAGCTAGATTAAAAAAAAATTAATTAATTTTCAATATTTCTTGAATAATATTTAGCAAAATTTTTACTCAACAGATACAACTACCATGTTCATTTTGTTTGAAATTTCGATCAAAAACATATCATAAGTGTCTAAAACAAATTGAAAAATTAACTTTAGAAAAAACAATTTTTATTTTTTAATATTTACTTAAATCGCCAAAACTGTAACCTCCACCATGAAAATAAATCATTATTGATCTCGGTTTGGGATCTGAATTAAACTTTTCATAAATTCTCACATTAACATTATTCATTTTTGTATCAGTAATCTTAATTATAGAAAAAATTGAATAAAATTTAAATTTGAATTTCTATTTTCGAAAGTCCTTACATTGACATCGATACTATTGGTCTTAATAAGCCTAGTGTAAAACTTTAATATTGTCCGTATATTAGATGCATGTGTACCCAGATTTAATTCATGTCCAATTTTAGACTTTTCATAATAAATTCTTAAATTTTTTGTTTAATTTAAAATTTTTTTTAAACAAAAAATTTACTAAAATTCCTGCTGTTTTGATAGCGTAGAATTTAACGCGAAAAAAAAATGGTCGTTCGAGACCTTGAGGTATGTGAGTCAAATTAAAATCATAGGAAATATAAATTCCAATAAGGATCACAAGAACGGCAATTTTTTTATTAGTCATTTATTTATTTATTTAAAAAATAAAAAATTTCAACTTTAAAAAAAACTAAATTTTTAGCATAAACTCAAGTTTATTCAGCAGCTTTTCATCTATATATCCTTCTCAACTAAAAAACAAACTATAAAAAATAAACTTGCAATTGAAATTTTCTTTTTTGATAAATATATATTAGAAATAAAAAAATTTTTTTGCATGAATATTTCAAGTATAAATTAAAATAAAAATCGCACATGTAAAATAAAAAAATAATTTTTGAATTTTTTTTCGTTTTATAAAGGTAAGACAAGAGATTTCTTATAAGTTTCTAAAATGCCATTAAAAAAGAAGCAAAAGGCTGAAGAGCAAATTGAAGAAGTTGACTCAGGTTCATCGTATGACGAAGACTCGGGATCAGGCAGTGATCAAGATGAAGATATAGATCCGAATGAGGAGATAATGGTGGACTTTGAGGCTAGAAGCATTTTGGAAAGTGATCGAGAGTCAATTAAAGTTATTTTACAACAAAAGCTTGGTCATTTTCAACAGTTAAATGTTCACGAATTGGCAACAATTATTTCTCAGCAGGAAAATTTGGGTAATGTTATAAATCAAGTGGATGATGAAGAGGGTGTTGATAAACCAGAAGGGGAAGAGGTCGAACCAGATGATACAATTTTCGGAGTTCTTTCAATGGTCGATTTGACTTATTCACAAACTAAAAATTTCTCATTAGATTTTATAAAATTCTTAAAGTCTCAAACAAACGCTGAAAATGCCACTAAATTGGATAATTATGTCAAAAATGCATCTTATATTGTAAACGAAAGATTTCTTAATATACCACCAGGTATTTCAGTTCCAATGTTTGAGAGCTTATTAGACGATGTTAAAAATTTGAGCGAGGACTCAGCGAATAAAAAAACTGATTATTGGTTATTTTTGGCAAGAGTCTTTGTCGAGGATAGACCAAAAGGTAAGAGTTCATCGAAATTAAACGCGCCCGAAATTGAATATTCAAATCCAGAAGAGGAAATTTTCGAAGAATTTAGTGAATTTAAATTCGATATATCCTATGGTCAAATAGTTCCTAAAGCTACGGGATGGTCTAAAGATGATTCAAGTTTAACGCCTTGTTTACGTTTACTTGTTTTAAATAAGAATAAAGTCAATGATGCTTTAGAAAAAATTAAAAATTTGATTAAATAAATTTTATTGCAAAAAAAATTTTATTTTACTTCGTTTTTTTTCTATTTAAGTTGGTCGTAAAATACCACTAAATTATTAATAAAGTATATCTATTTAATTTAAGAAAATTTGTTTGAAAGAGAGTAGAAATATTAGTGCTGAAATTTATGGGGGTTCATTTTAAGTGCGAAAATACGGGAAAAGTTACAGCTTTCATAAAAATTTAAACCATGCTCATCGAGATCTACAAAAAAATTTTGTATAATTTTTTGGTTATAATTGCAGAAACGTCATTTTTATCTATCAATTTTCATTTCTCCAAGACCAATCACTAACAACTTTAAATACCAAACTGCTTAGCTCGCTGGGCTTGACAAGAATCTAAATTCATTTTAGTGATGGGAGTTTTCCATTAGTTTTAGTTAACTAAAAATTAGCCAACTAATAATTAGTTTAC
>NTPY01000978.1:299238-310375 GCA_002922825.1 Brachionus calyciflorus
GAGAGTAGAAATATTAGTGCTGAAATTTATGGGGGTTCATTTTAAGTGCGAAAATACGGGAAAAAGTTACAGCTTTCATAAAAATTTTAAAAAAACCATGCTCATCAAGATATACAAAAAAAATTTTGTATAATTTTTTGGTTATAATTGCAGAAACGTCATTTTTATCTATCAATTTTCATCTCTCCAAGACCAATCACTACCAACTTTAAATACCAAACTGCTTAGCTCACTGGGCTTGACAAGAATCTAAACTCATTTAGACTTATAAAAATGACAAAATTCTAAAATTACAACATAAATTCAGCTTATTTCACAAAAATTCATTTTTTTCGAATTAAATTCTTTTAGGCGTACCTTTTTCTTTATCGAAAAAAATCGTTTCAATTTTTTTGATGTCAAAATTTCAAGTCAACTGAAGTCAGCTTGAAGTTAACAAAATATTTTCGAAAAAAAACTAACTCCTAATTTTATTAAAATAATAAATATAATTTTCATTACATTTTAAAGAGATTGGGTGCTTCAAAATTTCAGAATGGTTAGTACTTTATTTATGTCAACAAATTTTTGATCAGTTTCAACAATGGATGTTAAGGCATCACCATTTAAATCGTAGGCTAGATTAAATTTTATTACCGAATGAGCTTGCTTAAGTCTTTTAAAATCAGTTAAAAAACTTCTAAAATTTGATAACCCTTTTTTTAAGCATGAATTTAAGAAAACGATTCTTTTAAATAAAAAAAAAGATTTAAAGTTATTTAAACTCTCGTTAATACGCACTTTTTGGTAAAAAAATATCTTCGATAATATAGATGGGAATTATAAACTTATAATTTAAGAAGATTTAAAATTTTTTTTTGTCCTTTTTATTTCTAGAATTTTGAAGATGGGTAAGCCTAATAAAAAAAATGTCAAAAGCACGGTCAAAATTAAAAATAAAATGCAAAATAAGGCGAATAAAGGCAAAAAGAGGCGTTCAAATGAGAATAAATTGAAACGAGCTCTTAAAACAGAAAAAGTAATTGAAATTTTTTAATTTTTCTTTAAAGTAAAATTCTAAAATTTTCAATCTATTAAAGATACGTGATGATAATGTAGAACAAGAAGATAAAAAACTATTTCGAACAATTCGTTATGATGATGAAGAGGGTCTTGACGAATTAAATGAAAACAAAAACCGTCGTTCTAAAAAAAGAAAAAATGATTCGGATGAAGAACCAAATTTGGAAGCCAATTATAAAGCTAAGCCTTCAATGATAAAAAAAATGAATGAACAAGCTAAAAAATTATCCTTGGCTTTACCAATTAAAACCAAATCTGGTCAATTAATGAAAAATATACACACTTTGGAACATGATGATGATGATGATAAAGAAGAAAATGAAGTTGAATCTGAACAACAAATTCAAGAAAAAGTCATCGAAGACGAAAAGCCCAAATCAGTTTTGGACATAATTCGAGAGAAAAAAGAATTTTTTGACAAGGCCAAAATTCGTATTGCATTTTTATCACGTGGTATTTTAGAAAATCCACAAAGTGAAATGAAAAAATTGAAAGAGTTGCGTCAAATGTTAAGCTTACCAGATGTGCGTCAATCTTACATATTAAAAAAATTAATAGTCGTGTCTCTATGCGAAATTTTCAAAGACATTATACCGAGTTATAAAATAAGACCATGGACTGAGAAAGAGAACGAGCAAAAAATAGGCAAAGATGTACAAGAACTTAAAGAATTCGAAGAGACATTACTCAAACAATATAAACTCTTTTTAGACTATTTAAATGATTCGATAAAAGGTAAACATTTTAAATAAAAATGAAAAACGAAGTTAAGTATCGCTTGGTTTCGGGGTTCCAAGCCAAGTCGTAGTCTAAGAGTCGAGTTCGCAGTTTTTATACTCGGATGAGTGGCTCTGTCTATCTACCCAACGTCCCCCAGTTTTTCATTTAAAAAAAAATACATTTAAAAATATAATTTTCATTTAAAAAAGGCGTTTATAAAAGCTTATTCAAATCAGACTCGGAAAAATTAACGAAACAAACTGAGGAATCAGTGCGTAATTTCGGTTTAATTTGTGTTCGATCAGCCTGTCAATTATTAGAAAAACTAAATCATTTTAATTACACTAATGATTTAATTGAAATTGTAGCTACTCAATTGACGTCTAAAATAAGTGAAATATCTAAAATTTCATCGGAGACTATTAGAAATATTTTTGCTATGGACAAAACTTTACATTTATCGCTTGAAGTCACTCAAAAAATAACCAAAATTTTGAAACAAAAATCGTTCGGAGTACGACCTGATACTTTGGACATATTTTTGGGTTTAAAACTAAGAGAAATTAAAGTGATTGAGGACGATGAAAAAAGCAAAAAAATTAAACATAAAGACAAAATGGCAAAATATTCGAGAACGGATCGTAAGAAACTAAAGGAAAAAGAACAATTGGCAGCTGAATTGGAAGAGAAAAAACTATCGGATAGACTTAAGGAAAAGTCGAGATTACAAGCTAGAATTTTAGAGCAAATTTTTATGATTTATTTTCGAATTTTAAAAAAGTCACCCAATTTTAAATTATTTCCATCAGTGCTCGAAGGGCTTTCAAAATTTGCTCATCTCATAAATTTAGACTTTTTTGAAGATTTACTTAAACTAATGCATGAAATGATAGAATCTGATGTAATTTTTTAAAAAAATTTTTTTTTAAATTTTGTTAAGCCTCATTTTTTTCTTATTCAGAAGTTAAATTTTAGATCAAAATTGCATTGTATTAAGACAATATTTATCGTATTGTCTGGTCAGGGTGAAGCCTTAACTATAGACCCAATGAAATTTTATACTAGTTTATATAATATATTGCTACAATTGAGTGCAGCTTCTGATTTAGATAATATTTATTTACTAGCTGATTGTATTGATATGATGTTTTTAAGACGTCGTAAACAAATACCAACAGCTAGATTATTAGCGTTTATTAAACGATTGACTATAGTTTCATTACAACTTGAGCCTACTGGTGCTGCTGTTATACTTAATATACTAAGAAAATTAATAGGTGTAAGTTGATTAAAAAAAAATTTACAAGTTTTTTAAATTGTAATTTTTTATTGGAATTAGATTAATAAATCAAGTGATTTGTTATTTGATAATGAGTATCAGGATAGTGGTATATATAATCCAGAGTTAAGTGAACCTGATTATTCAAATTCACAAAATTCAGCCTTATGGGAATTTCATCTAATGAGAGTAAATATTGAACAAAATTTTATTTTTAATTGAAAAATTTGATCAATTTTTTTTGTTTAATTTTTAAGAGACACTATAATAAAATGATAGTCGATGATTCTAGTGAATTTTTGAAGCAAGGAAATGTTGTTTTTAGTGAGAATAAAATGTAAGCTTTTCATTCTTTTATATTTCAATTTATTAAAATTTTTTTTATTCCTATTTATTTTTATTTTGAAGGACTGTTGGTGATATATTCAAAATAATGAATGATTATGATGATAATTACATGAATGAACCAGCTAAATATGGAAAAAAATTTAAAAAATAAAAATTATTCAAATTTATCTTTCTTTTTTTCCCAATTTTTGAATCAGGTACCTTTTTGGAAAAAAGCAGAATTGAAAAATTCTAATTTTCAAATTTTGAATTCTTAATTTATCATGTAACACAAATTTTTTATAAAAAATTTGTCATAACCCTAACATAGCAAACTATAATTTGATGTTAGATTCTTAAAAAAATACACGCGTCTATAATCTTGTGTCTAAATAAAGAAAAAAATTTCAGTTAGTTGCACATCACTCTTTGTTGCTAAGAATTTGAAAATTGAAAAAATTTTACAGTGTTTAACTTTTTTTTTTTTTGTTGAATTTTTTTGTTTCATTCATGGCCATCACTGTAAAAAAAAAAGCTTAAATCATGTTAAATTTTTGTTAGTTTTTTTTCATGCTGCATTTGCTAGTTAATTAAAGCATTTTTTTTTTCAATTATTTTTTAGAAATTTGGTTGTGGTATCATTATAATAATAAGAATTATTTGGCTTGAAAAAGATTATAGCGTTCATTTTTTTAAAAGTGTTTGTTTAAGCCAATTATGTTACATTTGAGAATTTTGTTAGTTTTGTTGACCGTCACCCGCCGTCAGCTGGCGACCAACTGTTTTCTAAAAGAATAATTAAGACATTTAGCTCCTAATAAAAAGTTAAAGTCTAATTTTGTTGGTGACATATTTAAAAAAGATGAAAAATTATTGTATAATTCTGCTTTATTTTAGTTAGGCTTTATGGTACAAATGTTTGAATATTCAAGATTTTTTAGGATTATCATAAACTGCGCCTACTGCTAAGAAATTTTTAACCCCAAAATCCATATTTTTTTTATATGAATTTGACAAAAAGCTTTAATCTTCATAGCACTTTTTCATATATATGCTATTTACATTTTTCCTCTGGAAATGCAATTTAGCAGAAGTTGACCAGCAAGGGTACACCAGGCCCCAGATTTTTTTAAACAAAATTTTAATGTTAGTTTTAAATTTTTTTAAAAAATTTTCAAAATGTTCTTATTTTTTTTTTATTAGATTAAAATGTCTGAAGTTGAAGCTAAAATTGAAAAGCTTACGACTGCTCTAGAAAAATCAGTTTTGGTTAATCCTATAGAATCTTTAAAAATTTTAGGCGACAAAATTGAAACTTTATCTTCAAATCTAGCTAATCAAGCTCAAATTTTAGATCAAGTGAAATTTGACTTAAATGAGTACCAAAAAATTTTTACAACTGGATTCAATGATCACCAAGTTAAAGTCGATAAGGATTTAAAGGCCCTTGACGAAAAGTTTACTAAATCATTTGATATGCATCAAGATAACGTCAATAAGGATCTAAAGGCACTTGACGAAAAGTTTACTAAATCATTTAATAAGCATCAAGATAAAGTCAATAAGGATTTAAAGGCACTTGACGAAAAGTTTACTAAATCATTTGATAAGCATCAAGATAAAGTCAATAAAGATTTAAAAAAGCATCAAGAAAATGTAAACACTCGTTTAGAAAAACTCGAGAAAAAGTTTACAGATCAAGTAGACAAAATCAGTAAAGATTTTAAGAGTTTAGAAAAGAATATTAATACTGTAATGAGTGGCCTTGATGAAAAACTCAAATACCAAGTAAGAAGCAACAAAATGGATTCAATTGCAAGGATGTACAATGGTAACATAACCGAACCAAATTCAAAGATTAAATTTCCAAAAGTAAATTTTCAAAATTTTATTCAAATCTTTTTAGCTAAGTTTTCTGTTTTTATTTATAGGCTAATGGTAACTCAATTCCGTTTCAGCAATATACTATAAAAGAATTCGTCAATTTAAATTTAGAAGAGATTCAAGCCATAATTAGGTTTTATGATTTGGAGTCTCAAAATGATAAAGAAGAAGATTTGATTAATTTGTCTACTTATCTTGGTTTTAATAATTTAGTAGCTTGGCTAATAGGTATTTAGATTAATTGGTTTTAAGTTTTAATAGCTCCTTAATATTATTTTATTTTTAACACTTTAATATGAATAAAAATTTTCAAAAAAAATTTAAAAAAAAAATTTATTTGGATACGGTACGGCTTCGTACTGATATGCTTTACGAAAAAAAACTATGACCAAAAATAAACAATTAAAATGAAAATTCAAAAATTAAAGTCGATTAATGTTAAACAACACACTAACTTTTTTGGACCATATAGAGCCTCTAATCTAAAAATTTCTTATTTAAATATTTTATTCTTAAGAATATAACTATTTGAGCATAAAATTTAATTCAAAAGTTAATCACCATTTAAATTACACTCTTACCTACAATTAAGAAAAAAAATTTTCTATAAAATTAATCTAACTCTTTTGGCCTTTGAAACTAAGTGATCTATTTAAAACATTGTTACTACTATTAGTTTCTTTTTGGATTATTTTCTTTTTTAACAAATCCAACTGCTGCATCATAATTTCGATTTGCTCTTTCAGTTCTCTCATTTGCTTTTTTTCTTCATTTATATGTCTGTCAAGCTCATGAGACATAGACACTAAGTAATTTTCAATACGATTCAACAAATCAGGTCGTTTTCCCAAACTTATGAAACAATCTGAATTCGGACTGTAGTACTCTTTTATATTCATAAAAGTAGGCGTTTTATTCGGATATATTAGTCTAAATAATTTATACAAAATTTCTTGAGTCTTTAAAACATGTATGAGATTAATTCCTATATTTTGTGTCTCTGCTTCGTCTATAACTGTCTTTATTTCACCAACTTCAATACCTTTAATAAAAATAAATTTTAATTCATTTCAAGGTAGTTGAATGGGGTGGGAGATTTTCATCAAGAGTTAGTGAAACAAAATTTTTTTGAAAAAAAAATTCTTTATTCTTTTTAAAACACCAAAATAATCTTTCAGCATCATCTTTTAAAATCGGAAAAGATTGATAAATTCTTAAATATTTCACTAAAAATATTTTCTTTGATTAACTTTTCATTCGCAAAACCACTCAAAATATTTAGAGTTTTCTTTATAGGCCCGATATTTTTTATACCGTTAAGGACCGGCGGTGTCAAAATGACTCCTAATTGATAAACAATAGCATTTGACGAATAATTTTTACTTTTTTTTAAAATTATTTTGTTTAATTTCAAAAATGTGATCTGATATTTAAAGATTAGTGCGAAAAGCTCCAAAATTGTCCTTCATGTATTGAAATTTAGACTAGATTATTACATAAATAAAAAGAAATAGTTTTATATTAAGTCGATATTCATTCGACTTTAAGATTCTGATTTTTCTTTATATTAAATTTTTTTCTTGACCTTAAGTTGTTTCCATTATTTTACAGTTCCTAAAAAGTCCGATCCTTTATGATCATATCTAAATTTGGGTTGAATTGTTCATTTAAATTTTGAAATAGTTGGGTACTTCAATATGAATCTTTATCAAAACCGGAGATAAAAAGTCTTTTTCTTGATTTTAATTTGATGATTCTTCATCGATTTATTCAACAAAATTATCATCGTCTAAAAAACAGCACTGTTTTCGTCAGAAGCTATCAATTATGTGTCATATGCATTACATAAAATCCGATGAAATTTCTGGGCGTCCCTAAGTCTTATTGCGATTTTTTACACTTTTTTTTTTATTCTGAATTATTTTTAAGAATTTTTTTAAAGTTATTTAAAAATAAAAAAGGTAAGTTCTGGAATAACTATTGCAGAAAAACTTGCAATAACTTTAATTTCAAGATCAAAATAAGTACAATTAGTAGACTTTAAATTTGTCATGTTAAAGGTTATTGTAAATTTTCTTTTTTCTTAGTTTTTGAGCACCAAAATCTCTCTGCAAACCTCTTTAAAGTATTTTTGCAATATCTGCAAAAATTCTGCTATTTAATTTAGGCTTTTAGATGCTGTGCAAATTTTGAGAGAATTTCGAGACTTTTGCAATAATAAATTTTTTATCGCCAAAACTACTTTTAAAAGTTTTGCAGAGTGATTTTGGGGCTCAAAAAAAATAAAAAAAATAGAAAATTGACAAAAGATTTTAACATACCATTAAATTTCCATAAGATTAACTGCAATAAACTTTAATTTCAAGGTTAAAATAAGACTTACCTATGAAAAGATCAAGAACAATAATACACATAATAAACAAGAAACAAATATAAATTAAATTATTGGTAAAATAATTAAAGCCATCAATTCCATCTTTCTCAATGCCCATATGATTCGATTGTAATTCACCGACCATCATAGTAATAGTTCTTATAATATGACCCACTGTATTATTATAATACATAATACCAAAATTTTCTCTAATCTTAAAAGCACTCAAAAATCCAATGTAAATCATGAGAAAAAATGGCAAAAATTTAAACGAATTTTGTATAGTCTTTCTCAATGCAACCGAATACGAGCCAATCTTGCATAGACCAATCATTTGAAAAAAAAACGAAAACGATATCCAGCCTAATAGAACAGCCAATGAACCAAATGCCGATTGACAATTATCAATTGGTAAAAAAGACAAGATATTAAATAAAAAAGCCAATATCTCTAACCAATTATCAATTGAACGTATCATTTTCGTCAGCCGACCATAGTTATAAATTTGATAGACTTTTTTCGCTATATAAAAAAATAAAATAAAAAAAAAATAAATTTTATAAATTAGTATTAAACACGCGGACATGGTCTCGGACAATTCAAATTTAAAATTAAATGGCCACAAATAATAAAGTCTTAATTTCGAGGTTTTATTTGTCGCTTGAAAAAACGATAGGTTTACATGATAAAAAGTCATTGAGATCAAATAAATAAAATAAGTAATTAAATTAAACCAATATAATAGAATGGGCCATTTTTTCATCTTTAACTCCAAAAGCTTTTTAATTGTATTATGTGTGAGTAAATATTTGTATTGATATTGAGACATTATCCATAAGGGATGATTGTCGGTTGCCTCGTACATCGGATTGTCTATAATCTCAAAGTTATATGTCTTTGTTTTTAAATTGTAACAATTATCCAATAATATTTTCATGCTCAATGGCATTTTTTTAATTAATTTTTTAATTTTAGAAAATTTCTCATTCTGAAAATAAATAAATTTCGAGAAATTCTTGTCATTTAGTAAAGTTTCAACGACTGCTTTATGATCATGATCAATGGCAATGTCTAAACAATTATAATGGTCTTCATTGATGTCATGAACATGAGCATTATTTGCTAAAAGAAAAAGGACTATTTCATTGTGACCAGTAAGGCATGAATAGTCTAAAGGTGTCATGTTGTTTATGTCACATGTGTTTATTTTTGATTTGTGATTAATTAGAATTTTTGATATTTCGAATGAGCCTATTTCGCAGCTGTAGTGTAAAGGTATCTTATCGAATTTGTCTTGAACATTGACATCAGCGTCATTTTCGACAAGAATTTCTAATATTCTCATATGATTTGTTTTGGCAGCCGAGTGCAAAGGCGTTGAGTATTCGTCATCACGATCATTCAACGGATCATAATCTATAAATAATTTTTGTTTGCGTATAAGTAGGAGGTACTCGACTATTTCGAAGCATCCGTTCTTGCATGCAATCGAAAAAACTGACTCACCGAATTGGTTGCGCCATTCGATAAGTTCACTAGGTATTTTACTATCGTAAATACAATCAATTAAATATTTAAATATGAGAAAATTTTGATAGATGCAAGCATAGTGTAGTATTGTGTTGTTGGATGAGTCTCGGAATATTGTTGTATTTTGGGTTTGATATTTTTTCCGAGCAAAATCGAGCAAGTATATTAGGACTTTTTTTTGATTGTTTTCTATGCTAATACGAAACATTTCGATCATTTGACACCGAATTTCATTTTCGTCTTGTTTTTTGATCAATATCTCCAAGCAATCGATACTACCTTAAAAATAAAGTAAAGATCTGTGCTAACTTGAAAGAAAATTTTGATTTTTTTCACATTTTTTGTCAATTTTTTGAATAGTTTTTTAACCGTACATTCAAAAGTAATTTGAAATTGAAATAAGCTTAAGACTGTATGTGATTAATTTACTCTAATGTTGGAGGTCTCGGCTTGTGGCCAAAATAGGTTGTTGCCGTCTTAATTGCCGCGAGGTAAAAATTTCTTTCTTTGATATAAAGATAATTTAAAGCTATTTAATCGCTTTATAAAGCGATTTTTTAAAAGTTTTTTTAAGACTTTATAGAAATTTATTTTCATCAAGATGGCCGTATCCTACGTTGGCGGTCCAGTTGAGAATATGCATATAAGCGAATTAAAAATTAACCGTTACCTTAGTATAGCGCTACCTTTATCGTGAGTGTGAGTGTTACCGTTAACATTGGAATAAGCGTGAGCGTAAGGGTAACTTTTCCTTTGAGTTTTAGTATTGTTAACAATAGAATCAAAATAAATTCCTAAAATTTCGAAGAAATAAATTTAAGAATGTTTTGAGCATTAGGAACCATCTATTTGAAATTTTTTCTCTGTCATATAATTCCATTAAAATAAAACTTGCTAAACTTCTCACAACTTTCTGTAATTTTTTTCTTCGAAATTTTTGAAAGGTATTTTGGTTCAATCGTTAAGAATAGTTAAACTCAAAGGAAAAGTTACTCTTATGCGGTCTATTTTTCAAAGAAAGTGCTTTATTTGCGTATTTAAAAAAATTGAAATTGAAAAATGAGAAAATTGATGAATTTTTTACTAAATTCAAAAATATGCTTTAAAATGTTCCGGTGTATTTTTTTAAGTATGTTTACTTTTCTCGTTTATTTTCTGTATCCTATGTAATTTTATTTTTGATTGTATATACTTAGTTTTTCATAATACAGTAACTTTTATTTAAAGTTCACAACATTTTTGAAAGTGTATAAATATTAAAAAAAACAGACACACACACGCAAATTACCTTTAGAAATGGCACATTGCAAAGGAGTAAAATTATCTCTATTGAAAGCATTAAGAGCAAATTTTAATTTTTCCTCATAAATCGAGTTGTTTTCATATTTTCTAAATAATTCCAAAATAAACTCAGATTTATTTGAATTACTAGCCAAATGAAATACATTATCCCAATTGTTATTCGGCTCAAACGATATAAAATCGTATTTTTCCAACAATTCCAACATTTTAATATTACCAAATTTAGCAGCTATGTGTATAGGATAGTTTTTATCATGATCTCTTATTTGTTTGAAAGTTTTGTTTAGTTTGAGAAGCATTTCAACTATTTTCAAATGATTTTCTTTAATTGCCAAATTTAAAATTGTATTCTCGAATTTGTCCTTTTTGTCCAATATATCGATTAGGAAATCATGCGACAAAAATTGTTGGTATTTTTCTAAGAGTTTTTCTACGATTAATGATTGTTCTTTTTTATTTTTACATGCATGATGTAAAGCTAGCATTTTATTATTGTCTACAGTTGACAAATTTTCACGTTTTATACTATTTATTAACAATAGAGCTACACTCTCACTGCCATAACGTGCTGCTATATGCAACGCTGTCATGCCTTGGTTTTCAATCGCCTACAAAAAAAATTGTTGTTTAAATAAAGAAAACAAATTTTTTTAAACAAT
>NTPY01000978.1:318416-328531 GCA_002922825.1 Brachionus calyciflorus
TTATTAAGGAATCAAATATTTTTGTAAACACGTCTTATAATCGAAAAGAAGACAATAATTTTGAAGTTCGATGTGAAATATCTACAGTGTTATCGGATTTTCAAATTTATTTACAAATTTATAATGTATTGACTGAAAAATTGGACAAAACAGTGAAAGTACTTGAACCCCAATTAGCCCATACGGCTAATCGAATTGAAGCTTTGAAACGTCAGGCTACGATTCAAGCAATTCGAAATGCTAAAAGAACAGCATTGGACATAGCAAATTCAGTTAGTTTACAATTAGGTAAACCAGTTGAGATCTATCAAGAAAGCTTTAAGGAAACCTGGGGTGAACAAGTGGATTTAACTGATCAAATATCCATTTCGGATTTAATCAGTGAAAAAACAATTAAAATAACCTGTAATGTAAGAGTTACTTTTGATTTAATTAAGAGTAAAAGTAAAAAAAATTTAGAATAAGAAAAAAATTTTTTTTTTATAAATTTTATTTTTTTTTAATAAATTTTTTTCAACAATTTTTACATTTTTTTTTGCACCAGTCATAAGCGATACTTTTGCCATTCCAATAGAACATTTCATCGCAATAATCATTAGTGACTACAGTGTCACAAAAATCCTCATCCATTAAATCTAGACATTTGTTAATAGGCTCTTGATTTGGATTTTTATCATCTGACTTTTTAGTTTTTGGATTTTTTTCCAACTTCGGCTCACAATTACCTTTCATACACCACTTAAAAATAAAATTCATTATTTTTTAGAATTTTTTTTATGGTTGCTAGTCTTTACTTTTTCTTCTCCACAGTCACTACCCTCTGTAGCTGGTGCCACCCAAACACAATCGGATTCTGTTCCGTTTGAGCGACAAAATAAACTCTGACAAAATATTGATTCATACTCCTTGGATTAAAGAAGATAATAAAAAAAACGAAATTTTTCACGTTTTTCAAAAAATCGAAAATTTTTGATCAGTTTTGCAGTTTCAAAATTTTCGATTTCTTTCCATAAAATTAGAAATGAAAAAATTATAAGACACTAAAAAAGCGGCCTTTAATTTTTACTTACGAAGCATGGTGTCGAGTTGGGTCCATGAAGAAGTTGACACTGATCGAACAAATTGTAAATTTGTCCAGGATATAATTCATAGTTAGATCCATCAATATTTTCCTTTGGTTCATTCATTAGACACTCATTACTTTGCAATTATTAGCAAAAAAAACAATTCAAGTTTTGAAATTATAACTTAATATTATAAAAAAAATTACTTTTTTGACTCAAGTAAAAATTCCTTCATTTTTTTAATAGAACATTTTGAAAACTTCCATGAATTTAATTGATTATAAGGAAAAAATTTCGGTGCCATTATATAATTATCCCATTCTGGACACTCTTTACTATTTGCTAAACCATCATGATCTGTTCCTAAATTATGTGCTAGTTCATGTGCAAATGATCGAACACTTTCAAACGCACCTTTATCCTCAATCAAAGAACCACTAAACCTAAACCAAAAAAAATTTTAAGTACCACCATTAAAATTAATCAAAAAGCACTGAAAATTTACAATTTTTGACATATACCATAAATATAACCCAAACCATTATAATCCATTTTTGCGTCATCAGACACTAAGTCTTTTCTATCAAAAAAAAAAAAAAATTTTTAACCTCAAAAAAAAAGTTTTTTTTTCAAAAATTTTACGCTGTGACACCAAAAGCATGATCGAAATCTGAAAAGATTTCCCGATTATTTTCAATCCAAGCATTGAATTCTATTAAGCTTAAATCTCCATTTACTTTTTCGTCTAAATTCTCATAGCTAAAACCTTCTGACCATAGAGAATCCTCTTGTTTCTTGAACAAAAAATTTTATTATTTAATTTTTAAATTTTAAAAAAGTGTTACTTTTGAAATAAAAAAATTTGAAATAGAAATTTTAATTCTAATATCCGGATCGTCTTTAAAAGAAGCTTCGAAACGTTGATTGACTTGATTTATTATCTCTGTGTAATAAGTCTTAATATGATTGACCACAAGTCTTTCGTCTTTTTCATTATATTTATTCCATTTTTTAGAATTGATTATTTTTTCATGCATTTTGTAAACTGAATAATCAGTTACAATTAGAAGTTCGACATTAAAAACAATTGGTTTAAGGTCGAATTCGCTTCCAGGATTTAGGTTAAAATGAGAAGATTCTTCATGAGAATTGGAGTTATGTAAAAAAAGGCTCAAAAGTGTCAAGAACCATCTCATTTTTCAAGATTTTTAATTTAAAACAAAAAAAAAAGAAAAAAAATAAGAAGCCATCGTGTTGATAAACATTTAGCTATTTTATTTTTGTTTTTGATGGCTCTAAATAAACATTAAATATTTGCTTTAGTTTTGAGCTGGTCTATTCAATTTTAAGGTATCGAATAACAACAATTATGTTTTAGTTAGAATTTAAACTGATTTTTGAACTTGGTTAATTAAATATTTGAAATCATTTTTTTTTTCTTTTTGTTAAGGTCAATTTTTTTGTTTTTTTATAAAGGTATTTCATATAAAAAATATTTAACTTAGACGATTATGTCTTAATTTTATTTTTTGCTCTTTCTTAGCGGTAGTCTAAAATGGATTAATACATCAAATAATAGCAACTTTTTTTTTATTGAAATAATTTCAATAAATTAATTTTCTTGATTGGTAAACAATTGTAGCGATATGCGAGACAATCTTGCAAAATATACTCGCCGTATTGACCGAAATAAAATTAGATAAAAAACAGAGATTATTGAGTTGTCTTGGATCATAGATACTAATTACAAAATACTAATTTGTACTATCTCGCCCATTTTAAACAGACTCTAATAAAAAATCCATGCATTTATTCAGTTTTTCTGGTTTTAATCGCGACTTTCAAATCAAAGAATTCAAATTAGATGTCGCACGTTTAGTTAAAATATACAGTGCTGCTTGTTACTTTGTAACAATCACTATACGACGTTATATAAGGCAAGTTTTCTAAAAAAGGGAACACTTATAGGGGATGAAAAAATTCAAACTACAATTTGAAATATGTTTAAAAAGCTAAAAATAGCGGCTAAAAAATTTTTTTAATATTTTTTCACCCCCAAAAATGTTCCCTTTTTTAGAAAACTTGCCATAACGCTATCAAATGAATTTATTTTGAAAGTTATCGAATTTTTTGAATTTTAATTTATTGATTATTGGGGTCTAGTAAATTTTTTGACCCACCGATCATATAATTTAATTTAAAAAATCTTTAATTTTCAGGAAAAATTGAAATTTAATTGTAAAATTTTTAAAATTTAATTCTATGAACAATTCTTTTTTTTCAAGTCAAAATTTAAATTGTTCAAGCAGAACTTTAAAGAAACAAGGAGCTCAAAATCAGTTTCCATTTTGCACGATCATTATAGAAAGTTATTCGTTATATAACGTTATGTTACGTTACATAAAAATGTCATATTATTTAATCTTTAGATAATAATGGCGCTTAGATAATAAGTGAGAATATTAAAAGTATTAAATCAATGCAATTTTTTAATTAATCGAAAGTGTATCCAGAAAATTAAAAAAAAAAAAACAAAAACAGGACTTGTTATCTATGATTTTGCGAAAGCTTTCGACACAATTTCACACGCAAGTATTCTAAGAATACTAAATAAATTAAGATGCCCAGTGGCTATTGGCAATTGGATACAATCTTACCTCGAAAATAGAATTTTTAAAATTTGGAATAAAAAAAATCTTCATCAGAAAAGATCATTAAATAAGAAGTCCCACAAAGTGGTTGTTTAAGTGCATTACTTTTTGTTTTATTTATAAACGATATTGGAAAAAATTGACAAAAATTAGGCCCTAAACTAATTTTTGCGCTCTTTGCCGATGATGTGTCAGTATTGTGTTCAGATTCAAAAATTAATTGTATCAACTAAAAATTCGCAGAAAATAGAGGACTAAATATCAACGTAGAAAAATGTAATTATCTAGTTATTGCGAGAAACTTTAATCGACCATCTTAAATCGACAAATATTTTTGTGAAATATTTGTTTTGAAATTTTATTTAAAACAACCTCTAAGCTCAATTTTTATTTCTGGTCCAAATCACTAATAATTGTTTTCGCTAACTAAGTCGAACAACTTACGATAAGCTAACTAATGTTAGTCGACTAATCCAACTAAGTCTTCTACCGACCAAAAATCCATTGCCATTCTTGGTTAATCGATCATCGAAAAATTTAAAATTTTGAGGCCAAGTTGTATTGAAAAAAATTTCACTCTGGTTATTGTTGATTGCTGCAGAATATGCATTGAAAAGATCGCCCATTTGAGCTCCATACATATCAATCAAAGAATTTTCAAGACTATTTCTGCCATCTAAGCCAAATTGACTAGCCAAATATCGAGCTTAATTATTAATATTAATCTTAATTTTTGCTTACCAATTGCTTGTGATTGATCTAACTCAGTTACTTGGGAACTACTCTTTATTTCAAGAACAGGAAATTGACCAAATGGAGTATTTGGTTTTTTAGAGATTTCCAATCTTCTGCTCTTATCCGGTTGTCAAAACAAAATCGACGCCCGAATAACTCAAAATAATCTTAAAAATTCTCCTCTTGATTTAACATCAAAATAAGTAAGCTTATAAATGGGATTTTCTCTATTTAAAAAATTTTGAATATGATCAAAAAAACTAAACGCACAAATATATTGTACATTTAGAACTAAAGCCAAAAATATAAAACAAGTTGATAATTTTATTTTTGGCTAAAATTTTAGACTTTTTTCTACCTTATTTTATTTTCAATCTTTTTTATACCCAAATATTTGTTAAATCTTTGTTTACCATATTCTAGACTCTGTTCAAAATTTACAAAGTGCAAGATTCCTGGAACTTTTATCTAAGTCTTGGAAATCTATTTCGTCTTTTTTTAAAATTTCGATTCAGAGTTTTTTCCAAACAATAACTTCTATATGATTTTTACATACATATATTTGAGCTTTTTAATTACAAAGCCATACTAATTTTTTAGTTACTTATTTTTAAACAAAAAAATTTTACCTTGCAAAAAAAATTGGAGATGTTCAATTTTGGGACCAACTTGTCACATATTTTACTCATTTTTTAGTGAAAGAAAAAAATTAAATTTCATTTAAAGAATGAAAAGGTATCCACTTAATTCGACAAACATATTTCGACAAATAATAATTTGACAAGCATATTTAGACAAATTAAATTTCGACCAAAAAAAAAATCGACAAGTATAATTTAGACACGTAATTAATTAGACAAAAACATTTTCGACCAAAAAAATATTTTTTTATAAAATTGCTTGATTTTTTGGTTCTTAGTGTTTTATCAAAAAAAAAGTTCTAGGGGAGTAATTTTATGGTAGTAAGTGTCTCGCCTGTTATGTGACCATGTGATCACCTAAACACTGGTCACATAATATGTGACCAAAAAAGAAAAAAAATATAAAGTGATAAATCAATTTTAATAAATTTTCATTATTTTAAATAATTTTTGTGGCCAATTCAAAGTTTTTAGTTGAGTTTCTAAAATTTTTAAATTTGCTTAAATTATTAGCTCTAACCGCCATTAGCATTAATAATCTTTTGGACTAAAATAGTGTTGTCCAGATAATACTTGTCGAAATGTTTTTTGTCTAAAAAAATATTTTTTGTCCAATTAAAATTTGTCTAAATTTGATTTGACGAAATAAAATTGTCGAAAAATTATTTGTCGAAATAAGGCATATTCGAATGAAAATAATTTAATTTTTTAAATTTTCTATGAGAAAATCATTCTGGAAAATAGTTATTAAATTTCAAGCAAAATTTTTTTATAAAAATTTTTCATTTTAAAAAATTTTAGATTGGCCTTGCCCGTTTTAAAAAAAAATTCAATGACTTGATCTAGAATGACTTGGCTTTAGCCAAAAATAATTTGAAAGTAAGTAACTGACTCGACTTTTCTTAAGTCACTTACAACAACGAAATCTTTTTTTTCACCGATTTTTAAGTATGGAAAAAGGTACGGTTTTTGGTATGCTACAATGAACAGTACGCTTTTCGGCACGGTTCAGTACGTTACGGTTCGGTACGAATTCGGTTCGCCATTTTTTCAATAGCTGTTGAGTATTTATAAAACTAAATAATAAATTTCGATAAAACTAAAAATGACAAGGTTTACTATAAAAAAACACACAAAATTCTCTACAGACTTTTGACAGACCGGAGTTGGTATAGCAAAAAAAAAGTGACTATAACTGCGTTTTAGTAATAGCCAAATAAATCATTTAATTTCAAAAAAAGAAACGCAAGTTTCAAGCTTAAAAAAATGCTGCAGAACCTAAGCAGGTTTTTAAGCAGTTTGGGCAGTTCGAACATTAAAATTCGATTATGTCGACAAAAATTTCAAAAAGTTTTTTTCACTTTTTTAGAAAACATTTTGTATTTGTTTGAAAAAAAACAATATGTAAAACTTAAATTTTTAAAAGCATCTTAAATTTTTTTAAAATTTTTTATTTTAAAAAATTTCATAATTTTGAAATTTTAATTGTGTAGTATCTTTTTTATTCTAGAATTTTACACACTATTAAAAAAGTCTAACAGTTGTCCTATTGAAAATGTAGCGACAAGCGTAACCCTTTACAGTAATCCTAAGTCATGTAAATTTTTCATAATTTATAATTTTAAGGTATGTGAGCTATGATTACGAATACGATCAAAATTACTTGTTGATATCACATTTCCATTCAGATAAATATTCCTTAAACATTAAATACAAATTTTAGGGCCAACGGAAAACAAACTTAAGCCAAACTCTTTTAATTTGACAAGAGAGAAAATTAAAGGAATTTTTTACACTTTATTTTTTTCTTAATTTTAAAATACGCAAATCCAAAACATTTGATTAAAAAAAAAAATTTTTTTCTTCATTTTTTTTTCTTAACTTCAAAACCCTCACTTGATTAACACCCACAAATAAAGCAAAAAAAATATTATCCTTCAAATAGAATTTGAAAAAAAAAAGAAAGAAAAAATTTGAAATTTGTGTAGGTTTTAGAGACCAATATAAATAAAAAAACTTCTTTAAAATTTAAAAATTATTAAACAAAAAAAAATGCTTAATATCACTGTCATACAACCTGAAACTGATTCAATTCAGACTGTTAATTATGAACGAGAGGACACATTTAAAACTGTGCTTAGAAAATGTGATTTTAATTCAAGTTTACACTCTCACCATGCTAGTGTCAATAACACTGTTATACTAGATTGGAATTTACCAATGGAAACGTGTTCTTTTTTTGGCGATACCATTATTTTACATAAATTCCGTCATGCGGATAATTTAAAAAATACAATTTTTATTCGTTTAGTAAATGAAAGTAAGCTTATAAGTCTAAAGGTGGATTTGAACCATACAATTTATGATTTGAAAAACTTGATTTCTAAACATACAAAAATAGATCCTTTGAATCAAGTCTTACATTATGAGAATAAAATTCTAGATGACATTGACAAAAAAATGTGTGATTATGGTGTCAAAAATGACTGTATTATTAAAGTCAAGCAAAAAGTCTGTGGTGGTCTGGCTATTGGTTCGATGCTATTTGCAGATATATCAGATAGTGGTAAGTTTATTAAATTTAGCGACAATGGTCCTGATTGGAGAGCTGTTTCTAGGGGTCTTAATTTATTCGCTATATGCAAAAACTCAAAATGCGAAGCATTTAACAGATCAGTAGTGGTAAGAAAGGGTCATATCATTTGGAATTCTTACATTGATAAAAATGAAAAATGTCCCAGTTGCAAGAAATTAGTCGAACCATATTCGTGTGGGTTTTATATGTGTAGTTTTAAATTTTATGGAGGTAAGAAAAGTCTTGCAACGATTAGAGTCGATTCAAATTGGATGGAAGTACATGATGAATTTTATAGCTTTGAACATAATGAACCAACCAGTTGGGAGCGTTTAGTAATTGATGTAATTCAGTTGAAAAAGAAAGATAGAAGGCATACAAAAGATTTGGAATGTGATAAATGCTTGAAAATGATTGAAAGATGTGTTGGATATAAAGAGTGCGATCATTTTTATCATGAAAAGTGCATTGATAAAGAGAAAATTAGAAATTGTCCAAAGTGTTTGGAAGATTCGAAAAAAGAAGATGATTTACATAAAAATTTTAAAGATATGTCAATTAATCAATAAATTATTTTTGAATTAAATTTTTATTTTTTTTTCAATTTTTTTAACTGAGAAAAAATACCTTTTAAAAAAAGGTCATAAGTCTGATTTATATTTAGGGCTCCATTTTTCAGCTAATTTTTTATTTTTAAAAAAAGTTGAATTTTAGAACTTTGATTAAAAATTATGTCTTTTTTTGATTACAAACACTTAATTGTCTATTGGCCTTTGTTATCCTGAAGCAAAAAATTTTCTTTTTCTCTCATACTTTGATTCGTCCAAGGCTAATTTAAAATTATTAAAGACCAAATAAAAATAATTTTTTATAAACTATCTATTTTACAGTCTTTTTATCGACTTAAATCGCTTCAATTTTCAATGCACAACAATAATTTAAGAATTATACAGCGGTATTTATTTAAATGTAACGTCAACCGTCAACCAAAACCCGCGTTAGGCTTAATTTTCAATTTTAAGATGTTTGAGCTATGGTTACGGTTACGGTCAAATATTAAGGTTGATAGTTGACATTACATTTGAATAAGAACCTCTGTAACCACATAAAGTAAAATTTTCTAAAATTCTTTTAAAAGCGTTTGATGATTATTTTTCAAAAAGTCGCAAAAAAAACATTTTTTTCTCAAAAAATTTTTCAAATATATATTATCGAAAAAAATCGATTTTAGATCAGAGGCTTTCGAACAAAATTTTATATTTCAAATTTAAAGATTTAATAAACCGAATTTAAACCATGAAAATCGAATGTACTTAGGAAAATAGATAACCAGGATAAAATATAAAGGAACAAAAATTTTCAAAAATATTAATTTATTTAAATTTATCCGCTTTAATAATAGTAAAATTACCACTGCATGAAGTTTTTAATTTCAAATAATTTCAAGTATCAAATTCGAATTCAATTTAAGCGTTTCAGTTTAAAAGCAAAAATGTGAGTTATTATTAAAAGGTGTAGTTAATAGAAGCTTTTATAAAATGAAACCAAAAAATTTTTATTTTTTAAAATTTTCTTTGAATCACAAGTTTAAATTTTTAAAAACGCGTGAAATAGAGATTAAAATTAGTTTGTTCGAAAATTTGAAAATTTTTTCTTTTCAAACATTCTCTTCAAAAGACTTGAAAAAAAAATTCAACACCCACACATAAATTTGAAATTGTTACAGAGAAAAAAGCGAAATAAAAAAATTTGCGTAGGATGCTTTTCTTTGTTGATTAATAAACCCTTGATTTTTTATTTAAAAAAAAAACAAAAAAAAAATTAAAGAATAAAATAAAATGCTTACTATAATCCAACCTGAATTAAATATGTTACATCAAATTATATCCTACGATCCTGAAGACACGTTTAAATCCGTGCTTAGGAAATGTGATTTTAATTCGAGTATACACTCTCATCATGCTAGTGTTAATAACACTGTAATACTAGACTGGAATTTACCAATGGAAACGTGCTCTTTTTTTGGTAGTACTATTTTTTTACATAAGTTTCGTCATGCGGATAATTTAAAAAATACAATTTTTATTCGCTTGGTAAATGATGTTGAAGCGAATAAATTAATAAGTCTTAAGATCGATTTGACACACTCGATTTTCGACTTAAAAAATTTAATCTATAGACACACAAGTATAGAACCAATTGATCAAAGTCTTAACTATGAAAATCGAATTTTGGATGATATAGATAAAAAATTGTGCGATTATGGTGTCAAAAATGACTCAATTATTTTGGTTAAGAAAAAAACTCGAGGGGGTTTGTCAATAGGTTGTTCAGTCTTTGCTGATATGACTCAAGGTGGTTGTCGAATTAAGCTTACTAAGGTTGGGAAAAATTGGAGAAGAGTCACTAATGGTCTAAATTTATTAGGAAAGTGTGAAAATTTTAATTG